>BQNB010159786.1:0-14874 GCA_026074375.1 Tanacetum coccineum | reverse complement strand
TGGATAAAGGGTCTAAAGAAAGAAGCCCTCCACACAACTTAAGGCAGAAACCGGGTCAATACATATGCTGTCAGAATCACAAATTGATTGCTGACATTGAAAACGACATCATGGACCCAGTGATGCAATGTACAACCCTTCCCAGCCATTCGGGTTTCTCTCAACAGAAACTTGTCTCATTTGTCACGGAGATTGTTGATATTGAATAGGTGGCAATATGCTCCAGCCTCCGAGTACTAAAACCAAAATGCACTAATCGAGTCTAGAGCCAAGAGATCAATAAAAATCTCGTTAGGACACATTCCATTTCAAACACTTGTTGAACATCATCAAGTTCACAAGCTGTTATCAAGAGTCCTACGCAATATCATTGTGATATTTGCCAGAACATCCGAGTGATACTAATGTATTCACAATGAAGATGGAAATCCTGCTTGAGCCAGCATCAAACAAGCTCTTGGTAGGTGACTTGCGAGATTCTATATGAATCAAACTTGTGACAACTGGATATCGATTTGGTCCAGTAAATGAATTGACGGTTGATGAATTTTGATAAAAACATGACACTCTCGATGTGTTACAAAAACTCTTTAACGAGTGACACGTCGATTGATTTTCAAATCAATTTTCTCGTTTATCACTAACGTAAACCTGCAGGTCAAACGGTGGTAACGGCAACCTCAATCCCATTCAAATGCTCAATCTACGAAGACATACTATCTAGAAAGCTCAAGATTTAAAGACAAAGACTTCCGCAAACTCTGAAATAAAGCTTTCAAGATAATGCAATAGTATGAGCATGTTGGTCAAAGACACAAGATCGCAAGATGGCTTAGCCGATCGCAAAGCATGAAGGAACAAGCTTACAACGAAGACAAAGACCAAGAACACTCGAGCTTAAACGACAAAAGCAATCTCACTGATCTCATGAAGGAGTGTCATCAATGAACTCACTTCGGGGGAGATTGTTAGCCTCAATTTTATTGAGTCAATAAATGAAGCTCGTTCCCGTGTTCAAGACCTCACTTCGGGGGAGATTGTTAGCCTCAATTTATTGAGTCGAACAAGGAAGTTCGGTCACTTTACGATGGAGCTTCGGTCTTTAATTAGTTAATGTTGTAATAGGATAATATCGGGAATCGGGCTCGATAGATAATCTAATATTGTATATGTTTTGGGTTTAATCCCAAGCAAAACCCGAGCCCGGATCCTAGTTAAATATCCCGCGCGTCACTTATAAGTGTCGGGGTATATAAGGAACTTTTCCACTTGGAAAAGTTAGTTGTTCAAAATATCTAAGAAATATCTTTTCACTTTTCTCTCTAACCTCTCTCTAGTTTCTCTCTCTAAAACAACTCATCTCTCTTTCTCATTTCTAGTTCGATTTCGTGATCGATTGTATGAAGTGAAGTGTTAACGGGTTCCTACACTTGATTTGTTGAAAATCTTTTCAACTCTACAGGATCTACAGTAGCAACCAGCCCACCAACTAAACTTCTTTTGGGGGGACTAGTGAACCTTCCATAATGGTGTAGTAGAACTTTGCAAGTCATTGTTTGAACTCTAAAATGAGTTTTGTTTAATGAATGTAATGTTGTTGTGAAAGTTGAACCATAAGAATGTGGTTTATATAGTGTGAGTGGCACCCCGTGTTGTTGTGAAAGTTGAAATACATGACAACATTCGTACTATATATCAAATAACTAACAAAATAAAAACAAAAAAACTTTAAAAACATACAAATTGTTACAAACCAAATTAGTTAAACCAACTATTTGCCAAAAAGCTAATTTTTACTTAAATCCTTGCACACAACTCAAATTAAGTTCATTTTTAAAAACAAAAGCTATTCTAGAAAGCTTATGATATGCAGAACCTAAATATGACAAGCTGATTGAACCAATAACACTTGGTGCTAACTAATTCTATTGATCAAATTAGCAAACTCAGAAGCAAGCTCTTAAAACTTAGAAACTAATTAAGCTATTACCTTAAATAAGCTGAGACAGAAAGTGAGCTTTTGAAAACTTAACAAACCATATGTAAGCTATAAGTCTAATCCATAAAAACTAACTCTATAAGCTAAAATTTGAAAATTAGAAACTAAGAATATCTTACTACTATTTTTGGCTTTTTAGAAATTTTTGTGAAATTTTAAAGCTAATATACCCTATCAAATAAGCTACAAATTTTAAAATAAGCTTTAATCCTAGATTACTAATGTGTAAACTAAAATCCTACTTAATTTTAACCATTAAATCCTACTTAAGCTAACTAAATTTTGATCAAAAAGAAAATGCAGTAGGAACTGCAATTAGCCCTTATCTGATGCAATAAGTAAAATTGGTAAAACCAATTTGCAGGTGATCAAGTGGGTCAAACCTGCAATACACACTCTAATTGAGTGTGTATGAACACTTAACAGGCAAAAACCAAACTCAAGAGAGCTTGGTTCAAAAATCCCTAGAAGCTAAAAGAAAGAAAACTCCCCTGGTGCAGGATCAAACAAAATAAGCCTTAACTTTTTAAAATCTAAAATCTAATCTTTGAAATCTATACCTAAGCTATTTTTATGCTAAATCAAAACTGACTCAAGTTGTATGAACAAGTCTAGTTGACTATGAGAGGTCAAACTTGACAGATCCAAACACCCCTTAAAGCTAGCTTGATCAAAAATTAAGTCCACAAATTCCTAATCTAATGATTCAACAATCAATTGCAGGCTAAAAACAACTTCATTATCATCTAACATTAACCAATTAACAACAATATCAGATCTAAGCTAAGATTAAACTAGTATGCTACTTAATTTTTATGATTTTCAAGTCTTAATGACTAAATTTAATAAACTATGAATAACTATGATCTAACTTATAAAAGCTAAAACAGATAGTTTATATCTAATATTAAGCTAGATTAAGCTATAAGAACAACAAATAAGCACATCAATAAGCACAAATTAAGCTGATCTAAAACATAAGCTAGATAGTAAAGACAATAAAGAAAAGGAAAACTTACAAGAAACCTTAGCTTAACAAAGGTTGAATAAGCTCGTGGAGCTTCTCTACAAGCTCTGGCTTATCAATAATAAGGCAGTATAAGTCCTTGGAAGCTCTTCCGTTTTAAGCTTCCCTTCCTTAAGTCCATAATTCA
Organism: Tanacetum coccineum; assembly: GCA_026074375.1. Taxonomy (NCBI): domain Eukaryota; kingdom Viridiplantae; phylum Streptophyta; class Magnoliopsida; order Asterales; family Asteraceae; genus Tanacetum; species Tanacetum coccineum. The sequence continues at coordinate 11,721 of BQNB010159786.1, read as the reverse complement.
AATAGCAAGGGTATTTAAGCTTATTTTAAGGTTTAAGTAGATTAAAGGAACAATTAAGCTCAATCACAAGCTTAGAGACTTGTAAGAGCTTGTGATGAGCTTATCAAACAATACACAAACACTTGAGCTTTTTAAGAGCTTATGACAAAATTTATTAAAGAGAACTAGAAAACGGATTACATAATATTTTAAATTGATTACATTAATTTGAAAAGGGAAAATAAGCTACAAATTGATAAAGCTAAAGTTACAATTTTATCTAAAAAATCTAAAAGCTAAAAAAAACTCTCTCCTGTGTGTGTGAGTATGAAGGGCTTTATATAGCCAGTTGATGAAGCTTCCAGATGCAGGTTTGTTACACGTTCCCAGCTTTCTTGGCCCTTTGATCAAATCCAATAATTGGATGCTCTATTTTCACCGTTGGATCACAAGTGTAAGCACACGGATTGCCAACGTGGCAATCCATGATACGACACTTGTGTGCTTGTTTTGTGAGTGAAATAGTACAAATTCAATCATTTCCTTGTGTTTCTTTTATGTCCACCGTGGCATTCCTCTTGGGTATTGGCCAATGAGATACTTGTGTGACGTTTTAACCCTGCCAAGATGAACTTTACCCCTTGAATTGTTGATCCACATGGCCAATTACCATTTGCCCCTTGTTTTTATCCAGTGGTTAATTGTTGACGATAGATGAATAGTAACAAATTTACGCGCCTTTTTTAACTGCAAACGGGGGTGTTTGACTGCTTGCATTTGGGCTTTGACATTGGGCTTGTGATTTGTTTTAAGGAGTTGGTTTATTAGTTTTGGGCTTGGGATTATGGTTTTGGTTATAAGGTTTTGCCGGATATAGAAATGAGGCCCGTTTAATTTAAGGGTAAATTTTGCAATATTGGGAATCTTGAGGGACTGTTTTTGGAAATATTTTGGGTTTTGTCATTTTATGATTTGACTTTGTTTGACCAAAGGTTGACTGAGGTTGACCACTTTTGACTTTAGAAAGCTTTCTCCTGGCTCTTTTCGTGCTCTTCCGTTCCCGTGTTCGTGTTTGCCCAGTTTTGGTTGTTTTCTTGTGATTTTTGCAATATCCGCACCTACATAATCACAAAGACAAAACAAGCAGTATTCAAGCATTTTAAGTATAATTTTGTCTTTTTAGGGTCTATTTTGATATAAAATGGATATGTGTTTTCACACATATCAAAATTCCCCAAACTAAGCCTTTGAAAAGTAGCAAAGATTTTTGTGGAGAGAGTTAAGAGATCACAAGTTGTAAAACACCCCGATTTCCCATTTTCCTAAACTTTTTCATTTTTTATATATATATATTGATAATATTATTTTAACTTTCGTTATTTCCATAACTGTTAGGGATCATAGAACAAGATGCATTTCGATTCTGAGAATGCCCCAAAAAGGATAAATTTTTTAGAATAACGATACTACTTTATTTCACTAGTAAATATTATGTTCTTGTGAGGTGGAGAGTTGAATGGAGTGGTTGTGCAACAATTGTGAAATGAATTAGTGATAGGTTAGATGTAGGTGGTGGTTTTGTTGTGGTTGTGATTAGTTGGTGAATGTGAGATTAGGCCTAGATTAGGCACTATTTGTGAAGCTGGGGTAGATTTTGGTTTGCGTTTGTGGCGCAAAAAGTTCTTGTACGTGTGTTCCTCAAATTTGTTTTTTGATGGTTGTTTGGTCGGAGACCTAATAATAATATTTGTTTATTTGGCGTAATTAATAATTGTTTTTGGAGAGCTCGTTTTCGAAGATAGATAGTTATTTTCATTTTATGCACATTTAAATTGGGATACAAAACGATCAAGTTATAGCAAAATGAAATGTGGAAACATTTTTCGCCAAAAACCGCGATGATTAGTGTGCTAATATGAATAGTGTAACATGTGTGTTTTCGGAACATTTTTGGAACTTTCTTAATACTCTAGCCTGCAAAATTATCGTAACACATACCTTTTGATTAGTATCTTTTAAAGGAGTCGTAATCAATTTAGTGAAAAAAGCGTTTTAAAGTTTTAAAGTTACTGAATTTGAAAGTTTGAGTAAAAATTTAGCGTGAAATCGGACATTTGAAGTGAAGCTCAGATTAAGGCTTGTAAGTGCGGTGGTTTGTGTAAAATATGAATAATCTTTTAAAGTTATAGGGGTACTTGGGGATAATCTTTACGTTTTGAGAAAAACTTAAAAACTTTTCTAATATAGTGAAACTTTCTTTAAAAACAATAGATGTTTTTTTGGTTTTAACACGTATAATCTTAACGAAAAATCCTTTATTTGATTTTATAGTTCGTCATGATTTGATAAATCAAACATAAAGTCAAACAACCTCATGGATGTATTTTGTGTGATGATACATATTGTGCATTGTCTTGGCATATCTCTTCCGTGTTTCTAAGACGCGTTATTATTCTAGGTCGCAGGCTTTTTTATGATTTCATATAGTCATCTTCTTTCTTGCGTGAATTTATCATTTGCTCAATCTGGCTAAGATAAGTTCATAGCCCCGTGTGTGTTTACTTGACTTTTCGCCTTTTACGTGTTTTAGTGGTGTGAGAAACATTGCTTGTTTTTTCTAATCTATGGACACAGTTACTTTACGTTTCTTTTTTCCTTGATTAGCGTGTTAGCCTTAAGTTAGTGAATAGACCACATAATGTCTGAATTCATCAATGAAACCGTCAATTCGCTCTTACCGACCATACTGGTTAAGTAAGCTTGCGGAATGTGGTTTAAATAGTCTATTTGACTATAATTATCCCTATCCGGGTAAGTAGCGCTTACTAGTTTCGGAGGTCCGAACAAACGGATATATACCATGTCGGAATGTCAATAGGTGATCCTGGTCAGATACCTTTAGGGCGAGGAATACTATTTGGCATATAAAATGCTTCCTTTTAAATTGAGCTTCGGTGTCATGAGCTTAGTGCAAACGTAAATGCTTTTTATGTGAAGTTGTATCTGTTATAACTGTCACGTGCGTACTGTGAACTTGTGGTCCACTTTTAATACTAAATTCAAACCTATGAATTCACTCAACTTTATGTTGACAGTTTTAGCATGTTTTTCTCAGGTGCTTAGCTATGGATGTCTTTGCTTGCTTGTTGGTGTTGCCTTGCATTGGACCGATTTTCAAGAATTATTATTATCTATGTTAACATCGTTGTCAAACTTTAAAACCTTGTATTCGCTTCCGCATATTATCGTTGGGCCTATGTAAAACTTTAACTATTTTAATCAATGCAACGATGTTGGATTTTTAAACGTACCCTTAGAGGTCGTTCTTTGTATCTTGTGTGATGTGTATTATGACGTCACGCCCCCGGACACGTGTTTTCCGTCTAGGCCCCGTTTGGGGGTGTGACAGACGAGCTTGAACCACAACAACAACATGCTCAGCAACAAGATAATAAAGCTCCACCCCAACCTGAAACAGTTGCTGATAATGTTCCAAATGCTATGCTCGATGGGAATTCGTTTGTTAATCCGTTTGCTACTTCATCCACAAGTGCCGCTAATTCATCATCTTCATAATATGTAGATCCATCGAACATCCATATGTTTTATCAACCATACCCTCATGAATATCAGTAGACTAAGGACCACCCTCTGGAACAAGTGATAGGAGAACCCTCACGACCAGTTTTGACAAGGAATCAACTACGAACAGATGGTGACATATGCATGTATGCATTAACTGTGAGCACTATAGAACCAAGTAATGTCAAAGAGGCTATAAAGACCCTGCATGGATTGATTCTATGCAAGAAGAACTTCTTTAGTTCAAAAGACTTGATGTATGGGAGTTACTTCCTCTGTCGGATAACATAAAAGCCCTTACTTTGAAATGGCTATTCAAAAACAAGGTCGATGAAGAGAACAAGGTCATTAGAAACAAGACTCATCTGGTTGTGAGAGGTTACCGCCAAGAGGAAGAAATAGATTTCGAAGAATCCTTCGCTCCAGTTGCTAGAATGGAAGCTATCAGGATATTTTTGGCATATGTTGCAAACAAATCGTTCATCGTGTTTCAAATGGACGTGAAAACTGCTTTCTTGCATGGTACGTTAAAAGAAGACGTGTACGTGTGTCAACCTGAAGGTTTCATCGATGCTGATCATCCAAGCTATGTCTACAAGTTAAAGAAGGCTCTATATGGGTTAAAGCAAGCACCATAGACATGGTACGACGAATTGTCAAAGTTTCTCCTACATAATCACTTCAACAAAGGCACTATTGATCCTACGCTGTTTATAAGACGCTTCGACGACGAAATCTTAGTGGTACAGGTCTATGCTGATGATATTATCTTTGGTTCTACAAACCCTAGGTATACCCAACTATTTGCTGACCTCATGAAAAGCCGCTTTGAAATGTCGATGATGGGGGAAATGATGTTTTTCCTTGGTTTACAAGTTAACCAATCCACTACATTAGAGTCATCCTTAGGTTCATCTTCCGAGAGGTCATTGGATTCATCTTCACCTTCTTCTAGGCCATCTCCCAAGAGATGTAGGTCCCCTACTACTTCGGTACCATCGCCTACTCATGTTTCGAGGTCGATAGCCCCTACTCCTTGATATGTGTGAAAACACATATCTGTTTTATGTCAAAAATGGCCCTAAAAAGACAAAATTATGCTTTAAATGCTTGTATATTGCTTGTTTTGTCTTTGTGATTGTGTAGGTACGGATATTGCAAAAATCTCAAGAAAACGGTCAAAACCGGACAAACACGTACACAAGAACGAAATTGAGTGTGCAAGAGTCGGGAGAATGCTATCAAAGGTCAACAAAAGTCAACCTATGGTCAACAGTGGTCAACCATAAAAAGAAAAAAAACCAAAAATTACCAAATCAGACCCTCAAAGAAATCCAAATTGCAAAAATGGTCCCCTAAACCCTAACGGTGTTAACTCTTTTAATTATAAGAGTTAACACCCGTTAACCACTTATAACAAACCCAGGCCCAATCCCTTTTACCCGGCCCAAAGTCAACATGTATTACCCCGGGTAAATGAAAAGTCAAACAACCCTTTTATAAAAGAAAATCACGCGCGGTATTTTGTTACTACTATTCACCCATCGTCCCCGTTTAACCTCGAGTCAAAACAAAGGGCAAATCACAATTGACCACGTGGCAGTTCAATTCAAGTGATAAGGTACATCTTGGCAGAGTTATACATCACCAATCGCTCCCATTAGTGGAAACCCAAAAGGGAATGACACGCGGGCAATGAAGGAAACACACCAAGATCTAGAATTTTGTTCTAAACCATGCCTTAATGATTGCACAAAGGCTCTGTACACACTTCATTTGTCACTGGCTATTTTGATCTTTGTAGAATCTGTCTTTTAGGCATGGTTTTAGAACAAAAATTCTATCTCAATGTTAACAATTTAAACAACAAATCCCTTATACCACACCAAAATTTAAACCACCAATTCAAATCCCCTAAAACACCCCCCCCCACACCCCCCCCTCCAACCCCCCCCCCCCCAACCACACAACCCCCCCACCCCCCCCCCCCCCCCCCCCCCCCCCCCCCCCCCCCCCGTTGGCAATCCGTGTGATCAAAATCTAATCCAAGGGCTCACAATCGACATCCAATGATTGAAGGAATGAAAGGACAGGATCCAAGAGAGGCTAGAAGACCTAGAAGCATCTTTGGCAGGCTATAAATATCCCTCACTCACTCATACACGGGACGATCTTTTTTATCTAGTTTATTTTAGCTTTTGAACTTTAGCTTTTGTAATTCTCATAAATTAGCTTATGTAGTTTTAATTCAGTTTTTAAAAGCTTATTGTAATCTCAGTTTCAACTTATTGTAATCAGTTTTCTAGTTAATGAAATCATAAGTTTTGTTTTAATAATCTATCATAAGCTCTTAACTCTCAAATGTTGTTGTTACTGTTTCATAAGCTTTAGTTAAGCTCTTCTAGTCTATAAGCTGAAATTGAGCTCTTCAATTCAACTTAAAACTACTTAAACCAATTAATCAGTTAAACTTATGGAAATCATGGTGAAATTTGGTTATAAGCTTGTGGATGATGGGGTAACAATGGAAGACCCCATTGGACTTTTACTAGCTTGTCTCTAGACAAGCTAGAGCTTGTAGACAGCTTTTGAGCTTAATTGCCTTTGTTTAGCTAAGGCAGAGGTAAATTCCCTTTAAAATTCAAGTTATTTAGCTTAAATATTGCATTTGGTTAATTTCAGCTTATTATTTGCTTAATTATGCTTCTATCTATCTTATTAGGCTTATTGTTCATGTTTAACTATTTGTTTTTAGCTTTTATAGTTTAGATCCTAGTTTTTCATATTTTGTCTTAAAAATTATTAAAAACCAAAAAATTAGCATAAATAGTAGATTAGTATTTATGGCTTAATTGCTTGTTAGTATAAGCTCATTAGGTCTTTTATAAGTTGTTTGTTATCTGGTCTTTGAAAATTGTTCATTAGATTTTAAATTTTTAAGTTTAAATAGATTCTAAGATTTCTAAAGGAGTGTTTGGATTTACTTAGTTTGACCTCAAAAAGTCAAAGGAAATTGATGTAAACTTTTAAATTAGATAGGTAATCATATAAAATCAAATGGTGAAGTGAAATCATGGATTAATTTTCAAATTTGAGTAAGTTTTAGTGAAAACTATTTGAATTTGCACTAGGGGAGTTTGATTTTTTTAAGTTAGTAAGAAATATTTGATCCAAGCCTTCCCGAGCTTGGATTTTGTTTGATTGGTGTTTGTACTCACCTATTTGGTGTGTACAAAGCAAGATTTACCTTTAAGGTCACCTGCATTTAGGTTTAACCATTTTACCTAGTGCATCAGATAGGATCACTGCAGTTTAAAGACTGCATTCCATTTGGTCTAGTTTTTTTTAAGTAGCTTAAGTAGCTTTTAGTTTTCAAAATTAAGTAGGCTTATAGTTTACATGTATGATAAGTTAGTTTAAAACTGAAATTTAAATTTATATCTTATTATCTAGTGTAGGTCCTTGGTATAGGATCTGATTAGCCTTTTGTAAGACGATAGCTAACTTGAATAAATCCAAATCAACTATGTGAGAGACACCGACTATGAATATCAAGTGTTAATGCGGTATCCAACCCTAATGCTAAAGGTTTCTTTTATAGAGAAGAAACCCTAAATTAGTCAACAAGAAAACTAAAATCTCGTAAGAGATATACATCAATATCAATCACTTCCTAATTTATCTCATTCCTATATTAATGAGATAATACTAGAATATAACTATAATTCCTTAATTACATTAATTACGTCTATCAATAACAATCAGCAGATTCTATCACTGTCAGCAGGAACGAGAACATGACCAGCAGAAACATAATCAGCAGGAATGCTACTTGATCTGCCAGCAGGAACATTATCAGCAGGAATGCTATTTAAACTGTCAGCAGGAACGACTTAGTGCTATCAGCAGAAACGAATATGTCTAACAGCAGAAACGACACTTAGTCGTTTGTAATTTGTCCCAACAATCCTCCCCTAAACTTGGTGTTGACTCCGTTAATTCCAAGTTTCTAGATAGATCTTCTCGAAGCAAGAGGATTGAAAAACAGCAGGAACATAGTAGGCAGCAGCAGCAACACAAGCAGCAGAAACTAGAGAAGGCACAGCAGCATCAAAAGAACCAGCATGATCTCGATGAACAGCAGAATCAAATGAGGCAGCAACATCTCTAAGCAGCAACTTCCAGACTTTGCAGCAACAGCACCATTGACAAGTATGTACATCAAATCAAAAAATTTCAGTCTATTCTCATCACTTCCAGGTGTGTTAACTCCTGTGAGAGGTGAATCATTGAAAAATGTAAATGGATTTGATGTCTCTTTACCAGTTAGCCATTAACTCTGGAGTAGTCAGTTCTTTGGCCACCAGAAAGGTGTATGTCCATGGTCAACTGAGAACCATTTCAACTCTCAGTACTTGAAACATTGGTGAGTTGAATACCATATGGTTTTTGGCAAACCATTACAGCCATCAACGGATTTGATATGCCTTTACCTGTAGCCGTTTGCTCAGGGCTAGTCAATCCTTTGGCACCTAGAAAAGGTAAATTCCATGGTGGATTGATAACCATGTCAACTCTTTGTACATGAAACATGGTGAGTTGATATACCATCCACTTTTTGGTAAAGTGTCAACCATCTAATATGGATTTGCATGTCTTTACCATAAGCCATAATCTTATGGACTAGTCAACTCTGCACTTAGACAAGCATGGTGAGTTGAAAACCATACAATTTTTAGTAAATTGTCAACTATAAACGGATTTGAGAAGTCTTTACCAAGAGCCGTTTGCTCCTGGACTAGACATTTTTCATCCCAATAGGAATATGGAAAATGAATACCATCCAGGTTTTGGTAACCTGGCAACCATCAACGGATTTGAGTTACACACCAAAGCCGTTTGCAATGGTGAGCCAGACTCTTTCTTGGCTGTTAGCCATGGTGAGCTGAAAACCATTTGTCGTGCAGTGCAAGCACTAACACCAAAGTTATACAACACTATACTATCAATAAAACTAACTAAGAGTACATATTTTTATTTTTTTATTTATTTTTTTTTTTTTTAAAGAATAAGACTAACGAAACTATTGAAAACAAATATCAACTAAGACACAAACTTACATAGGAACAGATGCAAGACACTCATAGGATTCTCGTAAGCCAGCTTGAACGGTCTGAATAACACTTCCAGCAACCACAACATCCCGACAGTATGAGGGTGGAACTGTGAGCCTGTGGCGTAACATCCTTTCAAGCAGTGGAGCCCGGATCGGATAAAACTTGTCCACAAACATATACACAGTTTTCCCATTCGTTAAGTCCAGTACATGAACAGAGCTCTTGGGATATAACTTCCAACCACTGACAACCCAGTCATCTTGTGTTTTCCAAAACTCGTCCACGTCATCAGAATGAAGTGACTGACACAACATATTGACGTCCCTCCAGAGGTCTAAACCAATCTCCACATCTGGGTTGAGCCGAAAGTACCTGTTCATCCGTCGACGTAAAAGAAGGAGATCCTCACGATAAACGTGAGGTAACAACTCTTTCAAATAGGTGAAGTACTTTCGCCGCCTGTTTTGCTGATGATAAACATGGATGTAATTGTTACCCGGCGGACAACTCACCATCTCCCAGTCTTTGAATTCACCGTATGGAAGAGGAGCAATATAATTATCCAAGTCATCATCACTCTCACTCTCAGAGATGAAAAAGTCTTCAACCGGTTTAGTCCATAGAATGTCAACTCCTCTCACCCCAATATGTTTACGACGAGACCGAGGAGGAGAAGAGGCATAATCAGAAACCGTTTCAACCTTAACCCGGGGATCAAGAATCTCATCGTCAGGAAGCTTATCCACCAGCACAACACCATGACCCGAAATAGACTTACCCCGAAATATTATCTCAGCAAGCACTTCATCATCTGAGTCAGGATCAGCAGCAACTCTAGACATACCTATCTGCTCGTCCTCATCACTATCCAAGAAAAACTCATTAATACCTCCTGATGTGGGTTCAAACAGAACATCAATTGGTATGTGATCAGTAGAGACAGGTGACGGGGAAGAACTATCAGCAGAATCTGCAAATGGTGAAATTCCAAGCTCATGGTGTGAACCAGCAGAATCCATTGCTGCTGAAGTGGGAACAGTAGAAGCAGTAACATTAGTACCAAGTGTACCACCAGCAGTATCGGGAACAGCAGAACCAGTCATAGGAGTAGCCGAACCAGCAGGGTTAAAGCTACCACCACCAGCAGAATCAGGATCATCGGCATGATGTGTGGAAGCAGCAGGAACACCCGATGGCTGTGAAGTATCACGGTCGACCCTTTGTCTTTTAGAGGGAGGCTCAGAAATGACAGGCTTGGGTCGAAATAGATTATACTGAGCATTCAACAAGCGATCTTTTTCAAGACGTCTGCAGATATACTCGTACTCGTCACTCAACTGTTGTTTAGACATAGCCTTGACAGCTTTTATCGTGATGGTACCATGATGCGCTGCACACCACTGATTTTTAACCAAGTTACGCATCATTTGGGTGACTTCAGATTGCTTCAGCGGCTTACCCTTGAGTGCTCTATAGCGCAAATCTGCCAAGGCTCGCTTCTTCCGTTCCTTAATAGCAGTCATGCGCTCAACAAAGTTTGCCTCGGTTACATCCGCTCCTAACAACTCGCGTGCCAATGCAGGATTTGACCCAACTTGCATCATTAAATTCAACCAATCGGTCTCTGTCATACGCATCATAAGATCATCTAATTCCTTTGCACGTGCTGCAGAAACAGTTGGTAAATCCTCCTGAACTAAATCCTCAGCCCGTAACCTGTGAACCAAGCGCTCACTAGCTTGTTCTTCTTCTAAACGTTTCCTGGCTTGAGCATCTTCTGTAAGAAATTCAGCAGGAATATCCAATTCAGGCATAGGAGCCTTCCCTTTATCAGCAACAATAGAAGGACCAGCAGAATCAGATACTGCTGGTTGAGGAAGAACATCAGCAGAAAGGGGAGCGTGAAACTGTTCAAAAGCTGGAGTATTAAACTCTGTCCGGGCACGTCGATACACTGACCGCTTACGCCTCAGAGGAACCTCCTCTTCCTCGCGTTCCTCCACATCCTCAGCGGGAACAGTGGGTTGATCATGACCAAGAGCGGCATATGCCATACGAGTTAATCCATCAATGTCAACATCATCCTGTATGTCCACATCCCCTTCTGCTGCAGAGGCATCACCCACCAACCGTGTTGTCATCAATTGTTTAACCGTCCTTTCCAACTTTTTGACTTGAGATACAAGTGTCAGAATAGCACCCCCCATAAGTTTCTTTGTTGTTCCCAGCTCTGTTTCCAATGAGTCTATACGCCCCATACACCTGTCAAGCTTTGCAGATAAACTGGTTAGTAGAGTAGGGTCCTCTGCCCGACCAGCAGCATCGGCTGTTGGTGTAGAAGCATCATCGGGCCCAACAGGTGACTCCACATGGAATCCACCATGAATGGTGTCATCTTCCATGGAAACGAGATTATCAATGTCCTCAGGCTCAATATAGTCGTCAGGCCTAGGTGGGGGACCAAAGATAACGGGTTCCTCACGGTCAGGGTCAACAAAATCAGAGGGTCTGGGGTGTGGGCCAAAAAGGATTTGTTCAAAATCATCAGGGTCCACATACCCATCTGGTCTAAGTGCAGGACCAAATGCTAATGGATCCGTAAAGCTAAAGGTCTGAGCTGGCAGAGTCAGAAAGGGAGAAGAAGGTCTCTCAGATGCAGGCTGCCTCTCCGGTGTTGGTTCCCTAACAGGGGAAACCGGAGGAGAAGGAGGTACAAGGTGTGCCTCAGTTGCACTACCAACATCTTCATTAGCAGCAACATTAATATATGAGCAGCACAAACGATTCAGGCAGCAGATACATTGTTACACCAGCATGATTGGAGACTACCAGCAGAAACTAAGTGACTAGTGGCAGAGACTAACCAACCAGCAATATCAAACTGAGCACAGCAGAAACTAAGTTGAGACAGCAGAATCAAGTTACTACCAGCAGAAATAAATCAGCCAGCAGAAACATGATAGTACCAGCACAAACCAGTTCAGCAGCAATGAATCCACCAGCAGAAGTATGCCAGTAGAATTATAGTGCTACCAGCAGAAAC
>BQNB010159785.1:0-14874 GCA_026074375.1 Tanacetum coccineum | reverse complement strand
CACTTTACCTACGTAAGTGTTGAGATTAAAAGCCTTTTGATGCTGCTTGGAGTTAATACTGCTAAGGTTAGAGTTACAGTTGTCAAGCATAACTTAGTGTTGTTAGTAATCTTAGTAAAAAATATGCTAAGTAGTTAGTATTGTTAGTTACTATTGCTAGTGTATATTACTACTGCTAATGAAAGTTAAGACTGCTCAGAGACTTAGAAGAAATCCTACTAACTAGTTAATATTGCTAGTATAAAAGTTACTACTATTAGTGTAACTTAGTACTGCCAGTAAAGAATAAAGAAAATATTCTAAGTAGTTACTACTGCTTGTACATAGTTAGTGATGCTGATATAAAAGTTAATGATGCTGGTATAAAAGTTACAACTGCTGAAAGATTACAACTGCTTGAAGAGTTTCTACTATCAGAAAGATAAAGATAAAGATTGCTTATCAAGATTACTTACGGGATAAGTATGAGATATTTTTGTAAAAGATTCGTATAAGTTATTTGTTTAGAAGATCATGATAACTTAGGAATATATTGTAAGCCATGTAGGACTCCTTGGTGTATAAAAGGAGGACCTAGGGCATGTAGTTATATATCTCTTTTACACAGTCGTTTATAGCTTCAAGGTTTTTGTAAACCCTAACACTATTAAGAGTGTTCATTTTATATTGAGGGTGAAAGTTTAGTAATCTGTTTTGTTATTAATTTTGTGTTACTGTTTCATTAATAATTCTTCTTAGTATCATTGACTAGATTCCGCATAGTCTTTGATATTCATAATCAAATTTTCTACCATGGTTGTCTTGGATTTATTCATTACAATTAAGCCTTTTACAAGCTAAGCAAGATCTATTTAAGTGGGATCAACAAGTGGTATCAGAGCTTGTTGAGAAACTTTGAATAAGAAGAAACAATCTACATATACCAGATCTATTTGTTTGTGAACACATGGAGGCAGTATCTTCACCAATGGTTGCTGCTGCAAAACTTCCAGTGCTCAATCCTAATGAATTTGAGCTTTGGAAAATAAGGATAGAACAATATTTTCAAATGACAGATTATGCTCTTTGGGAAGTAATAGTCAATGGTGACTCACCTCCACCAAAGAAAACTATTAATGGTGTTGAGCAAACATATCCTCCTACAACTGTAGAAGAGAAGTTAGCAAAGAAGAATGAATTAAAGGCAAGAGGTACTTTGTTGATGGCTCTTCCTAATGAACATCAACTAAAGTTCAACTCCTACAAAAATGCAAAGTCTTTGATGGAAGCTATAGAGAAAAGGTTTGGAGGTAATAAGGAGTCAAAGAAAGTACAGAAGACACTTCTTAAACAACAATCTGAGAATTTCAATGGAAGTAGCTCAGAAGGACTTGATCAGATCTATGATAGACTACAAAAGCTTATCAGTCAACTAGAGATTCATGAAGAAATTATTTCTCAAGAAGATCTGAATCTAAAGTTATTAAGAAGTCTGCCATCTGAGTGGAAGACTCGTACCTTGATCTAGAGGAACAAAAGTGATTTAGATACTTTAAGCATGGATGACCCATAAAACAATATAAAGATTTATAAAGCTGAAGTTAAAGGGTCATCTAGCACAAGCCAAAATACACAAAACATAGCTTTTGTGTCTTCCAATATCACTAGCAGCACCAATGAAGCAGTTAAGACTGCTCATGGTGTTTCTACTACTAACTCCAAGCCTAATGCTTCTACTTTACCAAATGTTGATAGTCTGAGTGATGTTGTGATCTACTCCTTCTTTTCTAGTCAGTCTAACAGTTTAAAATTAGACAATGAAGACCTAAAGCAAATTAATCCTGATGATTTGGAGGAGATGGACTTGAAGTGGCAGATGGCAATGCTGATAATGAGAGCAAGGAGATTTCTCAAGAAGACAGGAAGGAATCTAGGTGTTAATGGGACTGATACCATTGGCTTTGACAAGACCAAGGTGGAATGCTATAATTGCCACAGAAGAGGTCATTTTGCTAGGGAGTGCAGGGCTCCTAAGTATCAAGACAACAGAAACAGGGAGACAACAAGAAGAACTGTGCCAGTTGAGGAAACTACTTCAAATGCTTTAGTATCTTAGTGTGATGGTCTTGGCTATGATTGGAGTGACCAGACTGAGGAAGGACCTACCAACTTTGCACTTATGGCCTATACTTGTTAAGGTTCTTTAAGCTCTTCAAGCTTAGATTTTGACGTATCAACTTGTTCTAAAGCATGTTTAAAATCTTATGAAACTCTCAAAGAACATTATGATAATCTGACAAAAGATTTTAATAAGTCTCAAATAAATGTAGGAGCTTACAAAGCAGGTCTAGAATCAGTAGAGGATAGACTAGATGTGTATAAAAAGAATGAGGTTGTTTTTGAAGAGGACATAAAGATTTTAAAACTTGATGTTATGTTGAGAGATAATGCACTAACAGAGCTTAGAAAGAAATTTGAAAAAGCTGAAAAAGAAAGAGATGAGTTAAAACTTACCTAAGAAAAGTTTGAAAATTCATCTAAAAATCTAAGCAAACTGTTAAAGATTCAAGTAAGTGATAAGTTTAAGACTGGTATGGGGTTTGATAGTTAAGTGTTTGATAGCTAGATAAATGATAAGTACAAAACAAGTAAAGGATATCAAGCTGTTCCCCCTCCCTATACTAGGGACTTCATGCCTCCTAAACCTGATTTGGTACTTGTTGATGAGGAAGAACATGTTTTTAGTGAGTCTGTAACTAGTGTATCTACAGTTGCAACTAGTGAAGTTAAGACTAGTGAGTCAAACCCTAAGTCTGTTAATGAACCACTTATTGAAGATTGGATATCTGGCAGTAAGGATGAGAATGAGACTAAGTCTAAGTCTAAACAAAGGAAACCTAGTTTTGCTAAGGTAGAATTTGTTAAATCTAATGAACATGTGAAATCACCTAGGGAGTCTGTTAAGAAGGTAGAGAATAATGAGCAAGCTAAATACCCTAGGAAAAATAGTCAAAGTCCTAGAGGTAACAAGAGAAACTAGAATAATTTGATGACTCAGAAATTAGGAAGTAATTTTGAGTTTAAAAATAAAGCTTGCTATGAATGTGGCAGTTTTAACCATTTGATCAAAGATTGTGATTTCTATGAAAAGAAAATGGTAGAAAAACCTGTATGGAACAATGCTAGAAGGGTGAATCACCAAAATTCTCAAAGAATTCCTCACCCTCATCCAAAAGGAAATTTTGTTCCAAAAGCAGTCTTAATGAAATCTGGCCTTAAAACACTTAATACTGCTAGGCAAAACTCTTCAAAAGCAGCAGTATCAGTTAATACTGCCAGACCAATTAATACTGCTTTCCCAAGACCAACTGTGAACTGTGCAAAACCAGCATCAAATGTTTTTATTAGAGCACATTCACATGTTAGAAGCCCCTTTAACAAGTTTACAACAAATAAGAACAGTAATTTCAATGAAAAAGTTAATACTGTTAAAGGAAATGTTACTACTGCTGGGCCAAAAGCAGTAGTAAGTGATAATAAGGGAATTGAGGCCTCAGCATGTTAGGTTTGGAGAAAAAAATCAAAAATTCTTAGACCATGTCTCCAGACACAATGGTGCATCAATGAACTTTAAAAGATTTGACTATATTGATGCACAAGGCAGATCCAAGTCAGTGATGGCTTGGGTCCCCAAGAGAAATTAATTTTCTTACCATTATGTGCAGGGCAATCCACAACAAGAATTGAAGGATAAAGGAGTGATTGACAGTGGATGCTCTAGGCACATGACAGGAAACAGATCCTATCTTACAGATTATGAAGAAATTGATGGAGGATTTGTTGCCTTTGGAGGAAGTACCAAAGGAGGGAAAATTACTAGGAAAGGTAAAATAAGAACTGGTAAATTAGATATTGAAGATGTGTATTTTGTAAAGGAACTAAAGTTTAATCTCTTCAGTGTCTCACAAATGTGTGACAAGAAGAATAGTGTTCTTTTTACTGATACTGAATGTGTTTTTCTGTCTCTAGACTTTAAGTTAACTAATGAAAGTCATGTTTTACTTAAAATTCCTAGAAAAGATAACATGTAGAGTATTGATTTAAAGAATGTTGTTCCTTAAGAAGGTCTCACTTCTCTCTTTGCAAAAGCCATATTAGATGAATCTAATCTTTGGCATAGGAGGCTTGGACATGTAAATTTCAAAATAATAAATAAACTGGTTAAGTGAAACCTTGTCAGAGGTTTACCTTCAAAACTTTTTGAAATTAATCAAACTTGTGTTGCTTGTCAGAAGGGAAAGCAACACAAAGCTTCTTGTAAGACCAAAATAGTCAGTTCAATCAGCCAACCATTACAAATGTTGCATATGGATTTGTTTGGCCCAACATTTGTAAAGAGTCTAATGAAAAAAAATGTACTGCCTAGTTGTCACAGATGACTATAGTAGGTTTAGTTGGGTTTTCGTTTTAGCCACTAAGGATGAAACTAGTAAAATCCTTAAAACATTCATAACAGGTGTAACACCCCCAAAATGGGTCGCAGCGGAATAAGGATCCGGGGCATGTTACTTTAAGGTCAACAGCACAAGATATATATAAGAACGACACAAAAGTCGTTTAGATTGATACATTGGATTTAAATAAAAGACATATTACAAAAGCTTATAGCTTTACTTGTTCTTTGTTTCATATTACAAAAGACAACATAGATTTCCCAAAACATAATACACTTAAGTCTTTAACTGTACAATTCAAAACACAATCCAATGCATCCTTGGCATCTCGTGCCTAATGACCTCCTGAAAACATTGCTTAAAACGTCAACAAAATTGTTGGTGAATTCATAGGTTTATGTATTTAAATTATGCAGGACCGCAAGACTTTCCCGTGATGTTACAACATATGCCAACAATCACAAAACCAGATTACTGTTGCACTAAGCTCATGACACCGAAGCTCAACCTATATTTGCTAATTTAGCAGTTATTTGCCCGTACAGATGTTGTAACCCACAACATCCAAGTCCGACATGGTCAACGTTCGTTCCCAGTGATAGCTAATCACCCAAACGGGGAGGTTAATCCCAATAGATCTATTTATAACATTCGCGCTCACATAATGCAATTAACAACTACATCTATGCAATTGACAGTTCATGATAATGGGCTCAGGAGGGTTATCGCTACTTAGGCAACACATAATCAATATACTTGTCTTACTACGGAGAGTAATTAAAGGTTTATGAATCTGGGGACTTAAAAGGCAAAGCAGTTACTTAGGCAATAGTAAATTGAAAAGCAATACAAAAATAATTGCAATTCATTTTATAGGCAGTATCTCCCTCGCGGGTTTATAAAAAGATGAAATAGCGAGGCTATAAAACTCACAGTAATGGATTCATATAATACATTGAATATTGTATATAAACTAGCATGTAATCCCCCTCGCGGGTTTAAAAAAATAAAAACTTTAAAAGTGAGGCAGAAATCTCACAGTAATGGATTCATATTAAATCTTGATATTATATAGAACTCTCAAGTTATCCCCCCCTCGCGGGTTTAAAATATAAAAACTTTTAAAAGCAAGGCTATGAAATCTCACCTTAAGAGTTATAGGGAAATTGATAGCAAAGGTATAGAGAATGAAAGTAACGGCTTCTTCACAGGCAACCTGGGAATATATGTCAAGTCTTAGTTTGATTGAATATGTAATTTTTGAATACCGATGTTGATTTTGATATAAAGATTATCATAACACCGTTCGGGGGGTCCATCATTTATTTAGAAGCATTCGTGTAAACGTATTGAGGAGCTTAAGGGCCACTTTAAACGTAAACCCAACAACTCATCAGAATGTAATACCAATATGAAACCCCTTAATATGAAGCTCCCTAGTATTGTGGTATGATATAGATCCGGGACATGATTTTCGAAAGCACATCGATGATGAATGATAAAATAGTTATAACATAAGCAGTTTTAAGCGTTTATTCAATATCTAAGAGATGTAAAGCACGACAAGCGTTAATAAAGTTAAGTCTTGTAATGGTTTTTAATGTGTTTTAATACTTTTTCCAAAATTTACATTTTAGACCCTTGTTTGAAAAGTGGCAAAATATACCTTGGAGTTTGCACTTTTTACACTTTGGTCCGTAAACTTTTAAAGAAAACTAAGTAACCTTGCACTTTAAAAAAGTGACATACTAGAACCCTGTATATATAACTATGATAAAATATATTTTTAGGTCCTTTAAGTTACATAGTTCTGAAAGTTAACGATATATAACCCCTTGCATGGATAATATTTACAAAACATGTCCAAATTGCCATGCAAGCTTATTTTAACATTTCAATAGACATTTATAAGTTATAATAAACTAAAATATGAAGATTTAATGTAACGCAAGTTTAAAATAACGATTCGTTAAGCTAGGAAGCAAAACGGGTCAAATTAGGGTTTCAAAACGAAAACGCGTAGGTTTTAAGTTCAAATTCTTTCATGACTTATCAAAGAACTTATTTTAATGATAATAAAGCTTATTGGGATAGATTATAATAATATTTTACAAGCTTAGCTTATAGATTAAGAAAAAACATAAAATTAGGGTTTCGGGTGTACGGTTTTAGATCAAAAAGGTAAAACACATAGGTTTTTGAGTTCAAAACTTTATATTATGATTTTAGCATGATCATATGAACATTATGAAGGTATGACAACAAATTATAAGCTTAGAGAACCTGTTCTTGAGCTTATAGCTTAGGAATGGGTCGGAATCGGGACTTTTAGCTTCGTACGCCTAGAATAACGACTTCGGGGCTTCGTTTCTTGGTTTCTTTTGCTTCCTTTCTGAACTTGATCCTTCTTAAGACCTCTTAGGATCTCTTAGAGCAAAGGATTTCTTCTATGTAAGGGTTATAGAGGAGTAAGTGGGAGATGAAGAAAAATAAAGTGTTATGGTCCCTATTTATAGTCGAATGGCCCTTAGAGCTCTAGGTAAGCTTGTAATCTGAGATGGGACATGTTTATAAGCTAGGTAGGGATGTGGAGAAGCTAGTGTATGAGTTGTGTTAGCCTTAATTATATTAAGTCAAACAAGAATGTTATCGGTCTTAGATAGTCAAACTAGGTCTTGTATTATAATAGGCTAGTCGGGTTCAACGGGCTTGGATTGTAATCTAATATTGTCTGTGTTTTGGGCTCAAAGCCCAAGTTAAACCAAGCCTGGCCTGTTTAGAAAGCCCAAGTGCGAAGATAGCAAGGCATGGGTGTAAATATCCCTTCACTACACTTGGTGAAGGGTGTTGGTTACTTTTCTATCTTTTGTAACTCACCATTTTTCTATCTAATCTTCTTGTTTCTCTCTCTACTTTCTCTCTCTAAGATTTCTTCTTATTTCTTGCTTATTGGTAATGATTATAGTTGTGTAATGGATTAAACTAGTGGGATAACATGTGGTATCACTCGCCAAGGGGTGTGTAGTGTTTGTTTTGTGTCAAATTCGTGGGTTAGTTGGTTATATTTTTTTTTGGTTCAAAAAAAGCAAGAAAAAAATTAACTTTGATCTTTGTTTCGTGGTTAAAAGTGTTAAAGACTTGTACTTTTGGGCTTATATCAATTCCTTGCATCATTACTAGGTGGTTTTAACATCATTTCGTAGCTTACAAGAAAGTTTTAAGATTTTTTCTTGGCTGCGTTTTGCCTATCTGAAGGGGTGTTCGTCGTTGCGTTTTGATCAGACTCGTTGCGTTTTGATAATATTCGTTGCGTTTTGATCAGACTCGTTGTGTTTTGATAATATTCGTTACGTTTTGATCAGACTCGTTGCGTTTTGATCATACTCGTTGTGTTTTGTCACAAGTTGAAGACCCTCACTGCGTTTTGACTAAGAGAAACTCTGCCCAATTAATTTCTTGATTGCGTTTTGACCAAGACTCGTTGCGTTTTGACCAAGAATCATTGCGTTTTGACCAAGAATCGTTGCGTTTTGACCAAGAATCGTTGCGTTTTGACCAAGAAGTGTTGCGTTTTGACCAAGATTCGTTGTGTTTTGCTTAGACTCGTTATGTTTTGATTAGATTAGTTGCATTTTGCTGAGACTCGTTGTGTTTTGATCATATTCGTTGCGTTTTGCTCATACTCACTGCGTTTTGGCAAAAGTCACTGCGTTTTGCTCTTGAGTTTTATCTTCAAGTTGAGATTTACTCCTGCGTTTTGTCCATTGAAAACCTATGTTTTGAAACCCTAAATCCCGCGAAAGATACGATTCTTTTCTCAGTTTTATCTTTAGGTCGATCCGCGCATCAGGTGGTATTTGACCGAATTTGGGAATCTATTAATCACCGTTTAATCAAAACATAACATCAAGACAAACAAACTTGAAGGACTTAAAACATCATTTTGGACTTAACATACAACCAATCAAACCAACAATCAACTTAATTATACTTGCAACGTAAATTAATTATTCATTCACGGTTTCTTCTTGATTTTGTAAAATCCCGCGAAAGATACGATTCTTTTCTCGGTTTTAATCAAAGATTTGTAAAATCCCGTGAACGTTAATTCATTTAAAATTATTACTGATGAAAGACTAAAGTTAATTGCTGATTTGAAGTATTACATTGAAGTTAATGTGTTTGAGAAGACTTAATCTGAAGTTAATGCTGATTGAAGAAGATTATATGCTGATTGAGAAGATTTATAAGAAAGTATTTAATACATTTGATACCATTGTTTAGGAAAATATTAAATATTAGTCATGTATTTCAATATGTTGGACTATGATACTTGGAATGTATTGTAGCCGACTAGGATCCTTAGTCTATATAAGGGGCTCTAGGGGCATTTGTTGAGGGATCACAAAAACGCACAGTCGTATCATTATCAGTTTTCATAGTTGTTAAAGTTGATTAAGAAAAGCTTCAAGGTTGTAAACCCTAGTACTAAGTTAAGAGTACTCGTATTATTGATCTAATAATATTGGAGCATTTGCTTGGGGTGTTTTGGATTTATCTTTGTTGTCAAGATTACTGTTTCATTGATTTTACTTCTAGAGTATTAAGGTGTAGATTCTGCATACACTTTAATATACATACAAAGTTTCTACAACAAGTTATTTTGGATTTGTTCCAAGGTAATTTAAACTTAGATAACCTAAGGAATCGATCTTGTTTGGGATAACAATGGGTACACACAGAAGAGGGATTGACTATGATGAAGTTTTTGCCCCTGTTGCCAGAATTGAAGCAATTATGATATTCTTAGCCTATGCCTCATTTAAAAACTTTGTGGTGTACCAGATGGATATCAAGAGTGCTTTTATTTATGGAAAGATTGAAGAGGAAGTCTATGTTTGTGAACCACCAAGATTTGAAGATCCAGACATCCCTAACAGTAGTATACAAAGTAGAAAAAAGCACTTATTGGATTGCATCAAGTTCCCAAAGCTTTTGTATGGATACCTTGTCAACTTATTTGTTGGACAATGGATTTCAAAAAGGAAAGATAGACAAGACTTTGTTGATCAGAAGGGTCAAAAGTGATATTCTGTTAGTTTAAGTGTATATGGATGATATCATTTTTGGTTTTAAAAAGAAGTCATTATGCATTGAGTTTGAGAGAGTGATGTATTAAGAGATTCAAATGAGCTCTATGGGTGAACTCACATTCTTCCTAGGACTGCAAGTGAAGCAGAAGGAAGATGGGATTTTTATCAGTCAAAACAAGTATAAGACTGAGATTTTGAAGAAATTTGGTTTTACTGATGTCAAGACAACAAGCACACCTATGGAAACCTATAAGCCTTTGCTCAAAGATGTAGATGGTGAAGATGTAGATGAACACTTGTATAGATCCATGATTGGATCACTGATGTATCTTACTTCTTCAAGACCTGATATTATGTTTGGAGTGTGTGCCTGTGCAAGATAACCAAGTCAACACAAAAGTCTCACATCTTCGTGATGTGAAAAGAATTTTTGATACTAAAAAGGTCAACCTAAATTGGGCCTTTGGTATCCAAAAGATTCACCTTTTGATTTGGTAGCATATACTAACAGTGACTATGCAGGAGCAAGTTTAGATAGGAAATCCACAACAGGAGGTTGTCATTTCCTAGGGTATAGGTTGATTTCATGGCAATGCAAGAAGCAGAATGTGGTTGCTAATTCCACAACTAAATCTGAATATATAGCTGCTTCCAATTGCTGTAGACAGGTGCTTTGGATCCAAAATCAATTGCTGGATTATGGATATAACTTTACGCAGACTAAGATTCATGTTGATAATCAGAGTACTATCTACATAGTGAAGAACCCTGTTTTTCACTCAAAGACAAAGCACATTGAGATTAGGCATCACTTTATCAAAGATTCCAATAAGAAGAAGCTTATTCAGATGATCAAGATTCACACAGATTAGAATTTTATAGATTTTCTCACAAAAGCATTTGATGTAAGTAGATTTCAATATCTGATTGCTAGTATTGGAATGCTAAATCTTTAAAATTCTTGACTATGAAGAAATGTGAGCTTAAAAGAATTAAGAGAAAACAAAAACAGACAGAGAGAAATGTAAGCTTAAAAGAATTGAGAGAAAACAAAAATAGACAGAGAGAAATGTGAGCTTAAAAGAATTGAGAGAAAACAAAAACAGAAAGAGTGTATTGGTGAGAAAATGAAATGAGAGATATAGTGAGTTGAAAAACAGAAAGAGAGATGTGTGAAACAAAAATAGACAGAGTGATTTGGTGAGAAAAAGAATTGAGAGATATTGTGAGAATAAAAACAGAAAGAGAGCTTGTGAGAATAAAAATTAATGATGGAAATAATTTTTGGAATGAAATTAGAGTTAATACTCGTAACTCAAAGTTAATGCTGCCAGGCATAAACTTAATGCTGCTGGAGAAAGTTAATGCTGCTAGGCATAAACTTATTACTGCTAGTGAAAGTTAATGCTGCCAGGCATAAACTTAATGTTGCTGGAGAAAGTTAATGTTGGTAGGCATAAACTTACTACTGCCAGTGAAAGTTAATGCTTCCAGGCATAAACTTACTACTGCTGGGTTAGTTAATACTGCTAGGCATAACTTAGTACTGCTAGTGCAAGTTAATGCTGTTGAGGGTGATTTCATAAATACTTTGATTCAGAGTTTCATTCAATCATTCAATATATTTCACACTTTGATATACTCTCTAATCATAAACTCTAACTAAATTTTATCATTTATCATTAAAACCAACACAATGACGACCCTAAAGTTTGCAGATACTCACAACTTAGTTGCGTTTTTTGAAAAACCCACTAAAAGTGAGGGGTTTAAACAAATTGTTGATTTTCTGAATGCAAGCCATATCATGTATGCACTAACATTCAATCCCATTATATATGCTTCGTGCATTCATCAATTCTGGGCTACTACTAAAGTGAAAAGTATCAATGAGGAGGTTCAGTTACAAGCCCTAGTGGATGGGAAGAAGGTAATCATTACTGAGATGAGTGTAAGAAAGGATCTTCAATTAGAAGATGTTGAAGGGATTGAATGTCTACCCAATGATGCTATTTTTGAACAATTTGCTTTAATAGGGTATGAAAAACTTTCTCAGAAGCTTATATTTTATAAGGCTTTCTTTTCTCCTCAATGAAAATTTTTGATTCATACTATTCTGCAATGCCTAAGTGCTAAGACTACTGCATGGAACGAATTTAGTAGCACTATAGCCTCTGCAATCATCTGCTTAGCCACAAACCAAAAATTTAACTTTTCCAAGTACATTTTTAAAATATGGTGAAAAACTTGGATAATATGGTTAAATTCTTAATGTATCTAAGGTTTGTGCAAGTGTTCCTGGATAAACAAGTTGAAGGAATGTCCAAACATAAAGGGATTTATGTTACACCTTCTCACACTAAGAAGGTTTTTACTAACATGAAGAGGCAGGGAAAAGACTTTTCTGGTAGGGTAACCCCCTTATTTCCAACCATGATGGTTCAAGATCAAGAAGATATGGGTGAAGGTTCATCTAATCCCATTAATCCCCATCACACACCCACTATCATTCAACCATCAACATCACAATCTAAGAAGAAACAACTCAGGAAGTCTGAGAAGAAGAACACTAAGGTTCCTCAGCCTAGTGGTTCTACTGATGATGTAGCAGATGAGAATGTAACTAACACTTCCAGTGATCTACCTCAAAGTGGTAAGGATAGACTAAAACTAAATGAATTGATGGATCTTTGTACCAACTTGTCTCAAAGAGTTCTTGACTTGGAGAATACAAAGACCTCTCAAGCTGTAGAGATTACTGAATTAAAGGAGAGGGTTAAGAAGCTGGAAAAGAAAGGAGGGTCAAGAACTCATAAACTCAAAATATTATACAAGGTTGGTAGATCTGCAAGAGTGATTTCCTCTAAAGATGAAGGTTTGGGTGATCAGGAGGATACATCCAAACAGGGGAGGAAAATAGATGACATTGACCAAGATGCTGAAGTTACTTTGGTTGATGAGACTTAGGGGAGGTATGGTGATGATTTGGTATTTGATACTGGTGTTCTTGAAGGTGAAGAAGTGTTTGTAGGACAGAGTGAAGTTGAAAAGGAGGTTAGTGCTGCTGATCAAGTTACTACTACTGGTGAAGTAGTTACTACTGCTAGTGTTCATGTTAGTACTGCCATTCCAACTGAAACTACAACTGTAGATGAGTTGACTCTTGCTCAGACTTTAATAGAAATCGAACATACAAAACCCAAAGTCAAGAAGGTTGTTGTCTAAGAGACAGTGTAGAGTACAACCACAACAGAACCTTTAACAATACCCAAAGCTAAAAGTATTACTTTTAGAGAACCTGGTGAATCTACAACAAGAACAACACCAACACCAATACCTTCAAACATCAAGGATAAAGGAAAAGCTAAGATGATTAAACCTGAAAAGCCTTTGAAGATGAAAGAACAAATAAGACTTGATGAAGAACTTGCTCTCAAGCTACAAGCTGAAGAACAAGAAGAAGATAGGCTTGCCAGAGAAAAGTCTCAACAAGTTGAAGATGCAAACATTGCTGAATGGGATGATGTTCAAGCAATGATGGATGCAGATTATGAACTAGCTGCAAGATTACAAGCAGAAGAGCAAGGAGAGTTGACCATTAAAGAAAGGTTAAAGTTGTTTATGGAGCTCATGGATAAAAGGAAGAAGCATTTTGCAAGACTTAGAGCAGAAGAGCGGAGAAGAAAACCACCAACCAAAGCTCAAAAGAGAAATCAAATATGTACATATCTAAAAAAACATGGTTGGATTCACTCACAATCAGTTGAAGAAAAAAATATTTGATGAAGTTCAGAAGGCTTTTGACAAGACCATGAGTTGGATAGACTCATTTGTGCCTATAGATTCTGAAGTGGTGAAAGGAAGTAACGATAGAGCAGAAGGTAGTGAGACTAGAGCAGAAGGAAGTTCTAAGAGAGCAGGGGAAGACCTTTAAAAAGAGTCTACCAAGAAGCAAAAGGTGGAGGATGATAAAGAAAGAGAAGAACTTAAACAATGCTTTGAGATTGTTCAAGGTGATGAAGTGGCAATTAATGCTATACCCCTAGCTACCAAGCCCGCACCCATTATAGATTTCCAGATTCATACAAAAGTAAAGAAAGGCTATTACTCCCTCCGTCCCATATTAAGTGTCCATTTTTGACTTTTTAAAGTCTTTTTTCTTCAACTTTGACCTTAGTTATTTCTTCTTATGTTATATGATACTCAATGCAAAATATATGAATGGATAGAGTTTCGAATGTATTTTTCATTGGTATAATTTTCAGTAAGCATTATATAACATAAAGAAAAATATTTACGGTCAAAGTTGATGAAAAAAGATTTCAAAAAGTCAAAAATGGACACTTAATATGGGACGGAGGGAGTATAAAATAATAAGAGCCGATGGAAGTTCAAAGATATACTTAGTGTTTAGTCAATTGCTCAAAGAATTTGATAGAGAAGATTTGGAAAATTTGTGGAGGTTGGTTAAAGCTAAGCATGGGAATACAAGGCCAGAGGAGGCATATGAAAGAGTGTTATGGGGTGATATGAAAGTGATGTTTGAACCTGATATAGAAAGTGAAGTGTGGATGAATCTACAAGGACACAAAGTGACAATTTAGAAGCAATTTGATTCATGTGGTGTACATTTTGTGAGGTTTCAAAATTTGCATATCTATATGCTGGTAGAAAAGACATATCCCCTTACACCTGTAACAATCACAGACATGCTAAATAGGAAGATGCAAGCTGAAGATTAGAACGAAATATGTTATCAAATTCTTAAGCTCATGACAAAACAACTCAAGAAGAAATGAAGTGTTTAGAAGCATCCTCCTAGTAAAGATAAAGCTTTTAATTAAGAAACTTAAAGATTCAGAAGATGAACATCAAGTTTAGAGGAGGATTGTTAGGATTAAAAGACTTCATGATGTTCTTGAAGTTGCTGCTACTAAGGTCAGAGTTACTGCTATTATGTAAAAGTTAGTGCTGCTCATTAACTTTGATGAAAAATATGCTAAGTAGTTAGTGCTGCTAGTATAAAGTTAATACTGTTAGTTCACAAGTTACTACTGTTAGTATATATTAGTACTGTCAGTACAAAGTTAAGACTGCTCAGTTAAAGTTAGTACTGCTAGTGGAGAATGAAGAAAATATTCTAAGTAGATACTACTGCTTATATACAGTTAGTGCTGCTGGTACAAAAGTTAATGCTGCTGAAAGATTACAACTACTAGAAGAGTTTCTATTGTCAAAAGGATAAAGACAAGAGAAAGGTTAAAGATGAAGATTGTTTATCAAGATTACTTTCGGGATAAGTATGAGTTATTTTGGTAAAAGATATGTATAAGTTATTTGTTTAGAAT
>BQNB010159784.1:0-14875 GCA_026074375.1 Tanacetum coccineum | reverse complement strand
TTGTGTAGGATTTATCTTGCATAACTAAACCTTACATAAGCTAAGGAATTCAAGATCCATTCAAGTAGGATCAACAAGTAACGAAGGAGGTATGGCCTCAGGAATTCGGGTACAGGTTGTTGGAATTTCACAGCTTAGAGTTTCGTGTGTGTTTTGAAATATTGAGAAAAATAGGTAATAAATTGAGTCAAATGGTTTACATTTTTGGAAACTAGACTCAAAAACACTCGACTAGGCTTTTGATCGAAGTAATTTCGTTAGAAAATGAGTAATTTATGGCCCGACAAAGTTGGAAAAGTTCCTATAAACCCTAACAACAGGTCCGAATTTTATCTTGTGCAAACCGACACTTAAAACATGTTTTCTCGAAACAAGTCTTGAAATATCGAAAGTAGACATGTTCACCTATGTTCAGAGATTTTAACGGATAAATATAGACTAATAACGAAGTAGATACGCTCATTTAAACCAGGGCTTAAAATCTTATAAAACTTGTTTTGAAATTTTAAAAGTTGTAAGGATGTATTATTCGTTTTTCTTAACTTTTAACTTGCGTAACTATATAAAACCTCACTATGAGTATACAAGGGTGATAAAACTTTATAAAAGTGCATAAGCATTGTCGTACTTTATTTTCATTAGCCTAAAGCGCCTCGTTATTTAATTAGGTCGGTTAGGACTTTGCGCTCCCACTATTCTAGTGATTTTTTCGAATATCGCTACTTTGCTTAAGGTGAGTTTATAGCCCCGCTTTACTTGTCTACAATTACTTTATAAATCTCGGGGTGAGATACATTGCTTGTTTTTACTTATGGACGCAAGTACTTTACTTTTTTCAAATGATTACGAATTAGCCCAAGTAGCGATAACCCAATATGCCTGAATTTTCATGAACTGTTAATTACTTTGTGTAAGCGCGTGTGTTATAAATAGATCTATTGGGATTGACATACCCGTCCAAGATTGGTGCCAACAAGGCCAACGGACATATATCATATCGGATTTAAGGTGTTACGGATTAAATACCTACCAGGGTACTTTGAGTGCATTAAATTGCATACATACTTTGTTGTTGCTTCGGTGCCATGAGCTTAGTGCAATCGTAATTACTTTTTGTAATATTTGTATGTGTTACATTATTACACAATTTGAAATCTTGAGGTCCAACCTTTATACTTATTTAAACCTATGCACTTGATGCGTATTTTCTTTTGAAATATATTTTTACCAATTTTTAAATTTATAAAACTCGATCTACCTAACCACGGACTAACGGGTAGAGAACCCGATCGTGGGTAGTACAGAATGGTAAATTCGAGGTCGTCCCAAGAGCTAAGTTGTAATTAGTTTTAATTTGAAATGTCACATATAGAAAATGGTTTTTGATTTGAATTGAAATAAATAACAATAAAATAAATAACTAAAAATTAAAAGAGTTGGAGATATCAGGAGAGAAAATATGCTAACCTAGTTATATCATTACTATTGTTATGAAAACATTTTCCTGTGCAATGTTAAACTATGGTTTCATTAGTGGTTTAAAAGGTCGATAGACTTGAATGTGCATATTTAGTCTATCCTATACTCCCTGTGATTCCGAATCAGTCCCAAATCATCTGGGAGGTAGGTTATCCAGGTGTAGTAATTAATCGCAACTATTCCTAAAACATATCTAATAATCTATAAAGATTATTAACTATCTTTGAAAGAGTTCTTGTGCTTTTTAAGTATATAAAGTGATAAGTGCGGTGACCGGTTAGTTCCTACACCACGTAAGGAGTTAGTGATCATCCCTAGTACCCATTGGATCCCATATTGACTAGATAATCCAATTATTGGGCAAGCTAGGTCCAAACCACCCGTACTACCAAAACCCAGGGTTACATGATAGTCAAGAAATATCTAATGAAACCGTAATCTAACAGGAAACAATCATAACAGTAGTAATTACATAACTAGGCCAGCACTTTAAGTGCTTAGCCGCTCATGGTAACGGAAACACAGCAAGAAATAGAAGAAATCATAGATTAAAAACTCATAATTCTTATAGTATTCGTATTTGAAAGATTAAATACAAAAAGTAAATAAAGTGTGATCTCCCTTGGACTCCAGGTGGAATTCTTCTAAGGTTGGAAGCCTTTGTCGGCTCTCCAATTGGCTGTGGAGGAAGTGATGTCGAAATAGCTTGAATGAGGCCTCTATTTATAGGTATCAAACCTGTTATGGCGCAACCAATAAAGGTGTTACGCCATAACTATCTTACACGGCATTCCATAATTAAGCAGCTTGTTATAGCGTAACCAGATATGGTGTTACGCCATAATCTTCAAATAATGTCCATATGTACGTGATCTTTATTCCATATTTATAGATTCTCTTGGGTACGGCGTAACTGAATAAGGTGTTACGCCGTAACTATAACTTTGACAAGATTTCCTTCTAAATATATGGTTACAGCGTAACTAGATATGGTGTTATGCCGTAAAGTCTTCCTTGATATTCGTACTTGCTTAATTTATGTTACGGTGTAACCATTTTTTGTGTTACGCCGTAACATTCTTTAGAATTTACACTTTAAGTCCTTTTTCCTTTGTTTCTTGTCACTTTCCTGCATTTCACCTGAAAACTACAAAACGATAGAAAATATCTCGTTTTTGAGTGTTAGTGAAACATTTGCAGGTAATATAGGGGGTATTTTGCCACCAAAAAGTATTAAATATTTGTTGTTATCAAATATCCCCCCACTTGACTTCTGCTAGCCCTTAAGTAGAACCTGTTAGAACATTTCATAAAAAGATTTCTCGAGAATAACTTCAAGAAATGAATTTATAAAACTCTTATGCTAGAAAACATCAAAGTCGAACACCTCACGAAAAGGGGATAAAAAGTCACTCAGCTCTCCACTAGTCTAAGTGTTTCATATTTGGGGTGATCGCTAAATTGCACGGTCATAACATGTATTCTATCATAAGCTTGGAATGTACACAAATCTACACTAGTTAGAATTAGGGTCTAAATAATTCTCAAAAGCAACAAGGGTAATATGGTTTTAACGGGTGATAAAGGGATTAGGATAGACGTGGGATACATATTTAATAATTGTTAATAGAAACACAAAACAAATAGTCTAGAATAATCTGAGGTTGTTATAACTAGCTACTGTCCATCCATGGGTCCAAGAGTCAAAGTCTGAAAATATGATCTTCAATAATGGGCTACTAGATCCATTCTTCATGAGTATTAAGATGACTTGGTGTAACAATGGGCTACTAGCTCCATTTTACTAAGATTTCTTAGTGCAATAATGGGCTACTAGCTCTATTTTTTTATTTTGCACCATCTTTACATTTTTAGCACATGGGTGGCTTTATGTTGCACCCTCTTTTCTTCATGATAAATATGCAAATGCTAAAAGGGCTTATATCTTTAATTATTGCCCTTGCAACATCCGATATTATACGTACATCCCCCCACTTGAGATAAACAATGTTGAAAGTGGTGATACAGGGGGGTCTTTATAGATCATAACTGATTGGTCTTCCATGAAAGCATATAATTCTCGTTCCCATTCCCCCCGAACCATGGACTTAAGTAGCCAGAGATTTCAACACAAAGAAAATAAAGACTACAGGGTAGGCTAAGGTGAAATGGTGTAACGAAACATATAGAGTAAGGCGAAAACATAAATTGGCTCAACAAGGGTGATCTAGGGTATCTTGCACTAATAATGAGTGCAACAAAAGGGTTTATCATGGGAGATCGACAGGTCAGTGTAATAAGTTGATAAACACGCATATATAGGCTATTTGGGTGATTTCCTAAGTTTTGCCTTTTTAAACTATCAATTTCTGCTAATCAATTAGGTCTTGAAATGATGTACATGCCAAGTTCTAAAGTCTACAATACTACCGGCTCACTCAATATTTTGGTGGATTTTTGAGTAATATGATGGAAACAGAATATTAGGCTTAAATCTCACCAAGTAATAATAAAGGGTAATGTTCATTCAGCAAAGATTAATTCTTGTAATTTTAATAAAAATTTGTCAAAAATTTTAAAATTGGCATAATTTTCAAAGAAAACTAGAAAATCGAAGGCAAAACATATGTCAAGTATTAATTCTACTCCCATCCCCCTCCCCCACTTGATTTGTACAATGTCCCTATTGTACATTAAGGAAATGAAATAATAAGGAAAGAGTAAAATTAAGATAAGAAACTCCCTGAGCTTTGCTTTGAAATTTGAAATTTGGCGGAATTTTGTCTTCCCGCAAGCTCTTTATCCCCTGTGATCACAAAACAAACCAAAGCATAAAATCATTCTACAAGAATTATGAAGTGTACAAGAAATACAAACCTAACTCACTTTCGTAGGAATCACGATTGCATTTAGCATATGCAACAAGCCTTTTAAACCACTTGGTGGCCCAAGTGGACGAGTTTAGTGTCGTGAGGGCTTCTAGAGAACATAACCACAAAGTCCATTTATATATACAAGGTTTAGACATGTTTAAAACTTAAAATTTTAAGGATTCAGAAGGAGGTTACAGCGTAACCGTGAAATGGGTTACGTCGTAATCAAGTGGTAAAAAATTTAAGTTTTAAGGTGTTACGGCGTAACCAGTAAATGTGTTACGTCGTAACTGTAGTGGTTACAACGTAACTAAAGTTGTTACGCCGTAACTGATGCAAATTCAGCAAAGTTACCACATGATTATGAGTCGAGCCGGTCTCGATAATTGCCTCTTGGCTTCTAGATTCTGCAAAACAAATTAAGAAACATGCACACCAACTGATGCAAAAAGGAAATTTCATTAAATAAAGGACGGGTTGTCTCCCGACAAGCACTTTCGTTTATTAACGAGTCTTTAAGTTAGACTCGAGCTTATTCTACGTCATCTCGTCTTCATAATTTTCAAAAACCTCCTCCATGATATTGCTCCTTATAGTAGCGAAATTGTTCCTTGTCCGAGGTAATTCTTCCGTATTTAAAACTTCAGGTTTTGTGTAAACCTCTCCTGGTCCTAAACTATATCTGGTAATTTTTACTTGTTTAATTATGATTGGAAGTAGTTCTATATACGACATTCCTAATAGCCTACATCGTCTTTTATTATATTCCTCCTCATCTAAATCCACGAATCCATCATATGACGTTGGTTCGAGATAATCAATTATCCCTTCAATGTCATTTTCATCATCAGACGTCCCTTTGAACCATTCTTCATGTAGGTTATGAATAATCCTTTCTCGTATTTCATTATTCCTACCATCCCCGCATTAGTCGGGGTCATAGAAATCGTTGTTGTCATCATAATCTACTCCGAATTGCTCTCTCTAGTGTTCGGTGAGGATTTTCTTTTTTCTTGTTTCATCTAATTCCCCATATTTAATTTTTAACTAATCATTTAAACTTAGGTCATTCCATTCTATATTTTTGCAGTCTTTATCGTTCTCACTTTTCCAATAGCATCGAATTTTATTATTATGTGAGCTTCCCCCATCACATTATTCGCTTAATGGGTTGCATGATACCATACCTCTCTAATCCTATTATTTTGTCGGTAAATCAGGGGGTACCAGTGTGGTTTTCCTAAAATAGGTTTAGTGTTTTCTCCAATAGCTTCCTGGGCGGTTAAACAACACTTATGAGTTATTTCATCGTATGTTTCCTGAATTACTATCTCATAAGTGAACAAATCAGTGTCTACCACAAGGATTTGGCATGATTCACATGTATGAGTAGTGTATGTAAATAAGTCAGATTCTATGTTCATTAATTCATCCTCTTCTGCTGTCATGTTGCTTTTGATCATTAGGACCGATTCATTTCTTATATCAGGTAACTCACTTTTCTTTTTAAAAATAACTTTTTCGTTCCTAACTTCTAGAAAAATAGATTTTTTTAAGACATCAACTTTAGCGTGGGCAGTTGCGAGAAGGGGTCTTCCTAAAATGACATGCATCCTAAAATCTTCCAAGACATCAAGTACAATAAAATCTATGGGTAAAATAAATTTATCGATTTTTATCAGAAGGTTCTTGACAATCCCTTTCGAAATGCATTTAGAATTATCGGTCAGCTCTATTTTTATTTTTATTGTTTCAAGTTTCCCTATACCTAGACGTTTGTACATAGAAAAAGGCATGATGCTAATGCTTGCTCCTAAGTCTGCTAAAGCGTTGTTAAAGTCTAACCTTCCAATTAAGCAGGGTAGGATAAAGCTTCCAGGGTCTTTCTCCTTCGAAGTAGTTGGTTAAGGAGAAGGGTTGAGCATCTGCGATTTATTCTAACATCTTCTTCTTCCATGGTTAATGGCTTGTTGGCTACTAGGTCCTTCATGAATTTAGGATATTCGTTGGATTGCCTGATTTATTTGAGGAAAGGTCGATTTAACTTAATTTTCTTTAGGATTTCCATGGTTTTATGGATTAATGCTTCTTCGGCATGTTGTTTGAGCCTTTCGAGAAAAGGAATTGGGGGAACATATGGTTCTATGTAGTGGGTTGTTATTTGTTTTGTGGAGGTTTATTTTAAATCTTTGCCAGGGATTGATGTAACATTTTTGAATTCATCGTCGTTTGAAAATCCAGAGTTAGCCGAAAAGTACTCAATTTCTTCAGGAGAGTAGTAAAATGGGGTGTATAAAGGTTCTCCATCATCAGTGAAAATTTCCTTGTAATCCTCATTTTTATCTATCTTAGTTACTACTTCTTTGGCCAAAGTTGTCACCCTGGACTCTAGTCCTTGGATGATTTCATCATGGTGGTTTTGGCTTTTTTCCAAGTTATGGCAAAAAGTTTTCAACCATTCGTCTTGTTTAACCTGTCTCATAGTGGCTTCCCCGATGTATTTCTTGATTGTTTTGGCCAAGATTTGCCCTTCTCTATTATTCCTGTTAAAAGGCGTTGTTTGTCCCAATTTTCCATATCTGACCTCTTTAACTTGTTTAACCTCCTCGTTGAGGGGACAATCCTTGTCGAGGTGAAGTCCTATGCAAATTTGGCATCCAACCTAGATTGCATGAATACTTTCCTTTAGCTTCTTCATGTCTCGTCCCAGGTTGTCCAACTTATTTACCAAAGCAGCTAGTCCATCCTTGCTACTACTGCTTCTGATATTCCTGCTTGTTGTTATGTCATGTCATTTTTATGAATGGTCAGCCATGGTCTGAATTGCTGTGAGAGCTTGGGGTGGTCTCATCTCAGGGATAGGTCCTTGCGAATTAAGCAGTTGATGGTTCAGAGTGCTCAAACCCTTATAGAAAATGTTTACCTTTTGATGATTGTTGATGTCGTGGGTAGGGCACTTGTATAGCAGGTCATTATACCGTTCCTAGGCATGGTATAATGATTCGTCTCCTTCTTGCTTGAAGTTGTGAATATCTTCAAGCTGCTTTGCGGTCATGGAAGGTGGGCAGTACCTTTGGATAAAGGCTTTTTTGAGGAGGTCCCAGGTATTGATAGTTCCTGGGGCTAGTCTGTCTACCCATCGCTTTACGGATCTGGTAAGAGTAAAGGAAAAAAATCGAAGCATGACCGCATCTTTAGAGACTCCGAGAATGTTGAATAAGCCAACGATGCAGAGGACCCGATCAATGTGATCGTGAGCATCCTTGTCTTTATTCCCGGAGAAAGTGTCTTCCCTCTATTCGCGCATGAATTGACTCTTGATTTTGAAATTAACACGGCCTCCGATTTCGGATTTAACCACGCTCGATGCTTGGTTTTATCGTGACAATGCTAGGTATTGTTCCATAGTGAAAGTATCAACGTCTACTCCAGCCATGGTTCCTACAGATATAGAGTTTAGAAGAGAAATAATGAAATATTCAAATTAATTATAATTTTTAGCTCCCCGGCAGCAGCGCAAAAAACTTGATGCGTATTTTCTTTTGAAATATAATTTTACCAAGTTTTAAATTATAAAACTTGATCTACCTAACCACGCACTAACGGGCAAAGAACCCGATCATGGGTAGTACAGAATGGTAAATCCGAGATCGTCCCAAGAACTAAGTTATAATTAGTTTTAATTTTAAATGTCACGTATAGAAAATGGTTTTTGATTTGAATTGAAATAAATAACAATAAAATAAATAACTGAAAATTAAAAGAGTTGGAGATATTAGGAGAGAAAACATGCTAACCTAGTTACTTCATTACTATTGTTATGAAAACACTTTCCTGTGCAATGTTAAACCATGGTTTCATTAGTGGTTTCAAAGGTCGATAGACTTGAATGTGCATATTTAGTCTATCCTATACTCCCTGTGATTCTGAATCAGTCTCAAATCATCTGGGAGGTAGGTTATCCAGGTTGTAGTGATTAATCCCAACTATTCCCAAAACATATCTAATAATCTATAAAGATTATTAACTCTCTTTGAAAGAGTTCATGTGCTTTTTAAGTATATAAAGTGATAAGTGTGGTGACCGATTAGTTCCTATACTAGGTAAGGAGTTAGTGATCATCCCTAGTACCCAGTGGATCCCATATTGACTAGATAATCTAATTATGGGGCAACTAGGTTCAAACCACGCGTACTACCAAAACCCAGGGTTACACGATAGTTAAGAAATATGTAATGAAACCATAATCTAACAAGAAACAATCATAACAATAGTAAATACATAACTGGGCCAGCACTTTAAGTGCTTAGCCGCTCATGGTAACGGAAACACAGCAAGAAAAAGAAGAAATCATAGATTAAAAACTCATAATTCTTATAGTATTCGTATTTGAACAATTAAATACAAAAAGTAAATGAAGTGTGATCTCCCTTGGACTCCAGGTGGAATTATTTGAAGGTTGGAAGCCTTTGTCGCCTCTCTAATTGGCTGTGGAGGAAGTGATGTCGGAATAGCTTGAATGAGGCCTCTATTTATAGGTATCGAACATGTTATGGCGCAACCAATAAAGGTGTTACGCCGTAACCATCTTAAAAGGCATTTCATAATTAAGCAGCTTGTTACGGCGTAACCAGATATGGTGTTACGCCGTAAAGTCTTCCTTGATCTTCGTACTTGCTTAATTTATGTTACGATGTAACCATTTTTTGTGTTACGTCGTAACATTCTTCAGAATTTACACTTTAAGTCCTTTTTCCCTTGTTTCTTGTTACTTTCCTGCATTTCACCTGAAAACTACAAAATGATAGAAAATATCTCGTTTTCGAGTGTTAGTGAAACATTTGTAGGTAATATAGGGGGTATTTTGCCACCAAAAAGTATTAAATATTTAATGTTATCAGAACTCACCAACTTTATTTTGACATGTTAAGTATGTATTTCTCAGGTACTTAACCGTTATGACGTATTTGAAGTGCATTGGAGTCATCATACATCAAGATAACTTTTTCATGAATTTTTCATGCCCTACTTTATCCTCGTTGTATATTTCAAACTATTATTTCTATTTGATGCAAACTCATGGGACCACTTGTTAAAACTTATTTATTTTAATTGTATCAACGAGGATATCTTTTAAACGACTCATATAGAGATCGTTCTCTTATATCTTGTGCTTATGTATTATGAAGTAACGCCCTGATTACCTTTCCGCTGCCACATATTTTGGGGGTGTTACAGATTGGTATCTAGAGCTAAGGTTATAGAGAACTAGGTTGCATATTTTACCTAGACTGTAACCATTTCATAAACATTGCATCACATAAACTTTTTTTCATGTGCATACACACTACTTGCTTACATGACTTATACTGCGTTTACTTTCCTTTACGTATATTTTACACTTGTTTTATATGAAGGTTATATATATAAATACTAGAACTTTTCTCAAAACATTTTGAATGATACGGTGGTCTTTAAAATGTTTTCGTGACTTTACATAATATCGTTTTACATAACATTAAAACTTGTCACAGTCTGCCGATCCTACTACCTTATCATTTAAATCTGAGTTGAACACCCGCCTTATATTGTTGAAACACCTACACCATCTTATGACCCATCACCTAGAATCATGCCAATTAATTGAAACACGACTTTAACCTGTCACCTTGCAACATTTCATCTTTGGAGCATGACTTTTAGAACTACACTAATTTTATTTTATATATGGTTTTACTCCTCTGATTTGAAGAAAATGCCACCAAAGAGAAGCGGTATGAGCACAGCCGCTATTGAGCAACTGATAGCCCAACGCTTATCTGATGTGTTGTTGACCTATGAGGCAAATTGGAACAGTGGGAACGGAAATGGAAATGGGAATGGAAATGGAAACAATAATGGAAATGGAATCCATGATTTAGGAAGTGGTAGTAGAAGGACATTGCACAAAGCTCGTGGGTGTACGTATAAGAAGTTCTTAAATTTTCAACCACTTAATTTCAAGGGAACTGAAGGGGCTGTAGGATTAGCCCACTGGTTTGAAAAGATAGAAGCGGTGTTCCATATCAGTAACTGTGTTGTTGAATGTTAGGTGAAGTATGACACTTGTACCTTGCTAGGTGGTTCATTAACATGGTGGAACTTCTATGTTAGGACTGTTGTACGTGATGCAACCTATGAGATATCATGGAAGAGTTTAATGAAGATGATGACTGAAACTTACTGTTCAAGAAACAAGATTCAAAAGTTAGAGAACGAGTTGTGGAATTCAACTGTGAAGGGTACCGATCTTGTGGGCTATACACAACGTTTTCAAGTTGGCTTTGTTATGTTCAAGAATGGTTCCTGAAGAAACTGATAAGGTGGAAAGGTTCATCTGGGGTCTTCAGAGTCAGGTTTTATCTTCATGACTAGCGAGGAATAAAAGCAATGAGAGAAAGCAAAAAATAGAATGAGAAAATGTATATATTGTTTGTTGGGAATTAAACACTATAGAGTTAGTACTGCCAAGCCAACAGTTAGTACTGTTAGAAGTAAATAGTTAGTACTGCTCAAGATTACAACTGTCAGTACTAAACTAGTCAGTTAGTACTGCTAGAGTAAGTTAGTACTGTGAGTGCTAACTTAAGACTATTGAAGGACTTAAGACTGCTGGTTATAAAGTTAATACTGCTGGTTCAAGATTACTGCTGCTGATGGTTAATGCTGCTGACTTGGAGATAAAGATTCAAAGAGATAAATATGGAATGTATATCTTATATATTTTAGGAAGAATCATTCCTTTTTGCAAGAAATTTTTCAGTCTCTTTTTTCTCTCTCTAAAACTTCCTTCTCTTACTAAAACTCTTGATCACTAATTTTACTTAGATTTGTTTCAAAGTGTATCTAATCTCTTCTTCTAATCTCTTACTTCTCATTAAAGGTGCAAGAGAAGAATACTCGTATTCGTCAAGAAATGAAGTGTTAATTAGTGATCTCTCCTCTTTTCTTTTAAGTACCAAACCTCTATTGTATTTATCTTGTGTGTTTATGTGATTCGGATATTATGTAGATCCGATATGCAGATCTTGTGAGTGTGTATATCTTGTGAAGTGGTAGATTGGTTCTAGCTAAGTTTAGGACTAGTCATTTAGCTTCAGTGTCGGAAAATAACGTAAGGTTCGTAAACGGTTTTCTCCGCCTAAAGGGAGCTTGTTGACATAGTGAAAATCTCGAGTAGGATACTTATGGAGGTGGAGTAGGGCGAGAGGTGATTCGTACCAAAACGCATATAAAATCTTGGTGTCTTGATTTGGTTGTTTCTTTCCTTATCTCTTTACATTATTATTGTTGTTATCTAGTTATAGTTTAGATAGTTATTGCTTGTTCATATTATGAATTGGTTAAACATATAACTCGGATCTAAACATTTTTGAAAGTAAACTTTTAAAACGTAACAAACGTTGTAAAACTATTCATCCCCCCCCCGCCTTTAGTTTCTTCAATTGTATCAGGAGCAGAGGGTCACTCAAGATTTTAAAATATATTGTATTTTAAAGCTTTGGATGGTCTATGAATTCCCAACAAAAGATCTAGAAAGAAATCTATGCAAAAGACCTCACTCTTTGAAAGTAGATTGTTTTATTTATTGGAAAAATAGATTCGAGACATATGTTAAATCAAAAGATCTAGATCTTTGGCATGTTATTACCAATGGTGATTTTCAACCTATTGTACAAAATCCGAAAACCAAATTAGATGAGGTTATCCCTTTTGAAAAACAAACCAATGATCTCAAAAAGAGACTTGCGAAAAATAATGAAGCCAAAATGGTTATTTACAATGCTTTTCCAAGAAAAGAATATGAAAGAATTTTTAGGTGTAACACGGCAAAAGAAATTTGGAGAACTTTGTTAATCACCCATCAAGGTAATAGCCAAGTCAAAGATAATTAAGAGATCCGACTTTTGGTTTAACATATATGAACAATTAGTCATTCGAAGACGGAATCTATAGATAGTGCTTTTGTAGATTTAATACAATTATTCTAGTCTTAAGCTCCTTGAAGAAGGTTATTTAGTAAGAAACTGTCAACCCCTAAACGGGCCCTAGACGGGAGAATACGTGTCCCGGAGGCGTGACGTTCCATGGATATCTCAAGTACAAAGCATAGTGAAAGAACCTCTAAGGGTTACGTTTTAAAATAAAACCATTGCATAAATTTAAAATGAAATAAATAAGTTTACATCAATCAACTTTAAAAGATTCAAAAGTTAAAATGCGGAAGCTTTAGTAAGTTCAACAACGATATTTAAGATAACATAGATGAAATCTAAAAACTGGTTCGGGCAATTAGACTTCATATAGATCAAGCAACATATTTCAAGCTAAGCACCTGAGAAAAACATGCTTAAAACGGTCAACAATAAGTTGAGTGAATTCATAGGTTTAATTTGATGTAACAGTGGACCACAAGATTTTACAGGGCATGTGACAGTTATAACAAATACAATTAACATAAAGATATTTTATGTTGCACTAAGTCATGACACCGATGTAATTCTGCAGATATAGCTTTCAATATAGCTATAGGTTGCATTTGCCTAGAGGGAAATCGACCGTAGATTTCTATCCGATATTCGACATGACATATATCCGTTTAAACGGGGCAAACTATTCCGTGGGTTGTTAAGTGCGACTTACACAGGATAGGGTAAATTAGTCCCATTAGATCAATTTATTCACTCGTTGCTCCCTAAAAACCTGGTCTCCGGTCAAGAGCAAGAGATTAAACAGTTCATGATAGTTTTGGGCAATAGGAGGTCTGCGCTCTTAGGCTAACGTACAAAGGTAAAATTCTCATGTAAGTACTTGTGTTACGATTATAAAAAAAGAATGTTTCTCACCCCAATGTTATTAAAACATTTATTCAAAAGATGTAAAAAGTCGGGGATAATGACTCACCTTATGCGAGTGTGGATCAAAAGGATTCAATCAAGCAAAAACCTCATCTTACGGTCTGGCGACAAACTAGAAATATAGTGGTCGTTTTAGAATAATGTACAACGAATAACGCTTAACGCAAGAGTTGATCATCCGAGCATGAGTAGACATGGCGTATCCTTTTCAAAATGTACTTTCGAAAGTTATAGGTTTTGACAAGTCTCGACATTTTGACACATCTTTGAAAATATCTGGTTATGCTAAGGCCAGGGGGGGACCAAAAT
This sequence comes from Tanacetum coccineum, assembly GCA_026074375.1. Taxonomy (NCBI): domain Eukaryota; kingdom Viridiplantae; phylum Streptophyta; class Magnoliopsida; order Asterales; family Asteraceae; genus Tanacetum; species Tanacetum coccineum. Next base: position 1,317 of record BQNB010159784.1, on the reverse strand, counting down.
GGTCTCCATATTTTTAGGATCATAGTGCTCATATTTGGATTTAATTTCTAAGGCTTTGCGTGCACATGCATAGGTATAGGTCAAAACACGTATCACGTAAATAACAAAACGAGTAACGATAACACGGAAAAATATGAAATTTTAAATGTTGCTCCAAAACATGAAAACGTGGCTATGCAAATATATACTACATCGTTTGGTGTTCGCTCGGCTCCGGTGACGATTACTCAGATTATAACGATAAACAACTTCCCGGTTTTAAACGTAACTGTTTAATAATTTCAAATTACAAACAGAAACGACTAATATTACTGAACGGAAATTCTAGGGTTTCACATTTATTTCCCCGTTAAAAGAAGCTTTGTCCTCAAAGCGTAGGATTTGCAAACCTATGCGCGGTGCAGAGTGTAAAAAGTGTGGGTATTTCTTTTTGCATTGGTCTTCTCGTTCCCAGGTGGAAGTCAGGACCCCTCATATAAGTTTCCAACATACTTTGACTATTAGGGAATACGACTCTGCTTCAGGACGCTGGAACTCTAGGTCATGATCTGGCAGGTTCTTCGATGAAGTGCAAATTTGTCTGTCATCTTGGATTTCATCCAGTGGTTATAGCAAGAGATCACAGTAAGCATTTCTTTCTTATTTCGAGACGTGAAATGTACTATGAAATCTATTCAATTTCTCTGGGAGTTCAAGACGATAGGCAATGGTTCCTACTTTAGCAATGATCTTAAAAGGTCCAATATAACGAGGGTTCAACTTTCCCCGTTTGCTAAAATTTCAACATGACCTTGTCTCCTACTTGAAACTCGAGAGGTTTTTGTCTTACGTCGGCATAACTCTTTTGACGATCACGGGCGGCTTGGATACGGCTCTTGATTTGAACGATCTTCTTGGTTGTCTCGTGAATGATTTCTGGGCCAGTGAGCTGACTATCCCCAACTTCAGCCCAGCGGATAGGTGATCGACACTTGCGCCCATATAACGCCTCAAACGAAGCAGCCTTAATACTGGTATGGTAATTGTTGTTATATGAAAAATCTACCAACGGTAAGTGTCTATCCCAATCTTTTCCAAAGTCGAGTACACAGGCACGTAACATGTCCTCCAATGTTTGAATGGTTCTCTTACTCTGGCCATCGGCCTCTGGATGGTAAGCTGTACTTATATCCAATCGAGTACCTAATGCTTTATTAAGGGACTTCCAAAAATGTGACGTAAATTTCCCATCACGATAAGAGATGATCGACACTGGAACTCCATGCTTTGAGACTACTTCCTTCAAGTACTGTCTCGTCAATTTCTCTAACGTGTCAT
>BQNB010159783.1:2960-14875 GCA_026074375.1 Tanacetum coccineum | reverse complement strand
CTCAAGCTCGACTGGGCTAAAAACCAAAAAACAAAACCATCTCTTAAGAAAATCGTTGCTTTCGCCGATGAAGGTAGCATTAATTCAGACACTGACAAAATTATGGCCCGAATGGATGCTATGACCATGAAAATGGATGCTCAGTATAAATAATTTCAATCTCGTTCAAAACAACTAAACCCTGATCATAACGATGATGACATACCCATGTCCCGTCATACTCATTTTTACAATGATTACCGTGGTCGTGATTCAAACTGCAATAATTAGCATTCAAACAAAAGAAACAATTACAACTGAGACAACTATCAATCTAACTCTGATGATAAACCCGACCTTTAAAAAAAACTAAGCGACTTCATAAAAGCTCAACACTTGACCAACTATTTTGTCAAAGATACTTTTATGGATCTAAAAAACAAACTCAGAACAACAACCAAAAATCATCAAGCATCAATCCAAAATCTCAAAGCTAAATTCGACAAATTTGCTGACAAGCAATCTGGTCGACCTTCTGGATCTCTTCCCAGTAACACTCGACCTAACCCAAAAGGTAGCTCATCTAAACCTTATCAACCACAACAAGCTCAAAACGAACATGTAAATGCCGTATTTACATGAAGTGGTAAGACCTATGACCCACCTATCAATCCAAATGATCAACCTAATGATTCTAAAACTCCTATCAACTTTGATGGTGATAATGAATATAATGAACCTACACCTCAACCCAAACCTAAAGAACCAAAACCAGTCAAAGAAACATCGTTACCCAAACCATACAAACTAAAAATCCCATATCCTCAACGCCTTAGAAAAGAGAAAATGGAAGCTCTATATGAAAAATTCCTCGACATAATTCACCCTGTTCGAATCAATGGACCTCTTGTCGATGTTTTAGCCGGAATGCCCAACTATGGCAAATTTCTCAAGGAACTCGTGAATAACAAACACAAAATCAAACAAATTTCATCCGCTTTCCTAAGCGATGAAAGTTCCGCCATACTTTAAAACAAAGTTCCACCAAAACTTGGAGACCTAGAAGTTTTCTCATTCCATGTAACTTCAACAAAGGTTTCTCATGTAATGCTCTAGCCGATCTTGGTGCTAGCATCAATCTCATGCCGTATTCCTTATACGCGAAGTTATCTCTCGAAACTCTCAAACCTACTAAAATGAGCGTAAGATTAGCTGACCGATCATTCCAATATTCTTTTGGAATAGCTAAAAATATGCTCGTTGAAGTTGGTAAATTCACCTTCCCTGCCGATTTCGTTATTATCAAAATGGAAGAAGACAGTAAAGTTCCCCTTATCTTAGGAAGACCTTTTCTTCACACTGTCGATGCAGTAATTCGAGTTAAACAAAAGCAACTCAATCTCGGAGTTGGAACTGAACGAATGATCTTTCACATCGATTCTGCGATGAAACATTCTTACTCAAATGATGATACATGTTTCAGTATTGATGTCATCGATGAAATCTTAGAAGAAGATTTTGATGCTCTTCTCGATGAAGGTAGTGAAATCCTCCATTCCATCGAAGGAACCATCCTCAAAGAAAAACTTTTTGCTGAATTCGATGAATTCATGGCAATGACTGCTGATGAAAACTCTGAATCCAAATCCGACACCGAAGAACACCATTTGAAAAAACCACCTTTAATACCGATTATAAGATCAAAACATCTCTTGAAGAACCTCCTACGGATCTTGAACTCAAACCTCTATCTGATAACTTGGAATATGCATTCTTGGAAAAACCTTCTTTTCTTACTGTGATTATAATATCTCAGCTCTCTGAACAAAAAAAAACAAGTTAGTATCTGTTCTTAAAAAGACACAAGCAAGCCTTTGCTTGGAAAACAACAAACACTCCTAAGATCTGCTCATCTTTTTGTAAACATAAAATTTAACTCCTGGAAGACAAAAAACCAGTTGTTCAAAAACAAAGAAGATTGAATCCAAACATGCAAGAAGTTGTGAAAAAAGAAATACTTAAACTGCTCGACACTGGTATCATTTATCCAATCGCCGATAGCCCTTGGGTAAGTCCCATTCATTGTGTATCCAAGAAAGGTGGTATTACAGTTGTTGCTAACAAAAAAGATGAACTTGTTCCAACAAGAACTGTTACAGGTTGGCGAGTATGCATCGATTATGTAACATCGCCAAATTGGGTCGTAGCGGAATATGGGTTCGGGGTGATACTTCATAGATCAATAGCACAAGATATATATAAGAATGGCCATTTAAAAGTCGTTTAAAACCGATACATTGGATTTAACAAATTGTTTGTTACATAAGCCTGAAGCTTTACGTGTTCGATGTTCAAAATAGAAATATTCTAGTTCATAACAAATGTTTCCCCAAAATGTAACGCAACCAAATCTTTTATGCAAACGACTTCCAAAATAACGACCACCAATGTATCCCCTGCCTTGTACCTCATTGATCTCCTTAGAAAACATTGCTTAAAACGTCAACAATAATGTTGGTGAATTCATAGGTTTGTAAAATATATAATGTAGGACCGCAAGATTTCCCCATGATAATGCAACAGATGCAAACATCATAAAATGTCATTACGTTTCCCTAAGCTCATAACACTGAAGCTCGACATGTATGAATTGCAATATAAATTGCCAACATTGCCTGTGATGATGTTCTAACCCGCAATATCCTATGTCTAACATGGTATACGTTCGTTGTCCGGCATACCGACACAGTGAGCATGACTCACTCGAACGGGGATGTCAATCACAAATAGATCTATTTACAACATTCGCGCTCACAACAAGTAATTGACAATTCATGATAATGGGCTCAAAGTATAAAACCTAAAATTTGAATTTCATTTCATATTGGTAATTTTGAATATAACCTAAAATTTATTAATAAGTATTTGAAAATAAAACCTTAGGTTATAATTTTGGGAAATTATAAAGATATAACATAAGGTATTTTGTTTTAAAAAAAATATATAAAACTTATATATGTAGATATATATGGTCGGCCCATATTTAGAAAAAAAAATATATGTTGTAATTTTGATTATTTTGTATATTTACTTCCTTTTTATAAAAAAAAGAAACATATTTTAAGGGATAAATATTAAAAGGTTTTAGTAAATATTTTATGAAATCTTAAAAATGGAATTTTTTTATTTTGTTCCCCCTCCTTTTCTATTAAATCCGGCCCTCTATAGGTGATTATACACCAAAATCTTTTATTTTTGTAATGAAACTTATTTAGGAAAAGAGTGTAAAGTGATTAAGATAAACATGTGTAATCTTTTTAAAGTTATAAAAGATTTTGTCCCCTCTTCATTTATGGTAAGATCAAATGTAAAACTACTTAAAAAGGGTATGTAATATATGTAATCATGGATTTGTGTAGATTCGGTGAAGAGGTTTTGATATTTTGTCTTCGTGTTTGTGCTCTCCGTTGCGTGTTTGTTAAGGTACAAATATTCTTGATATATACTTCTCTTTACTATTGTTACGATTTATGGGTTCTTTAGTCTGTTTCGTTATTCGTATAGATATTCCGTCCTTTTAGTAAGGACACTTCATTCTCTTTTGTTTGGCTACTTGATATATTTGATATTCGTTTGATATTCCTTTGAGTTGCTATCCGTAATCATGACTCGTTTGATGTTGACAATCCGTTTGATTCGATATTCGTTGGTATGAATCTGTTGGTTCTTCTTTGGAATATGTTATTAGATTCGTTACTATATTTGGAATATTTGAAACTTGATCATTGTTATCTTTTGCCTATCTCTTTGCCTGAGCTATTTGTATCTAGTCATGGAGGTACCATGACCATGTCATTGATGCACCAATGGCATGACACTATCTGTGGCGGTGTGATTAGTCCACGGCGTTCCCTTTTGTATGTGCACTTATTATGATTTGATTATATATGTTCGTACACTCGCCATAGTGCTTGTGTATATGAATATAACTTTGTTTTGCAGGGAGCGTATGGATGCATCCTAGGTACTTTGTTCCGTTCAGTTCAGGTGAATGGTTGTGTGTGTGCAATACACCCCATTTCACATTTTGTAGGGTACATCTGGAGTCTGCAGCTCCCATGTACAATTTTATATGATATGATATGATACGATGTGTGTTGGATTATGTAGTCTAAGCGTGTGGCATGCTTTAGACTTTTGTTTCGAGCTCGTGGGCACTCCTTTGTTATCCTTAATTCTTAATTATCGCTTATTATTTCGTATGACATTTGTTTAGCAGATTCTCGTGATCCATTTCGTTCATTCTTTTATCTTATTACCGTTGTTGTTATTATATATGTTCACTGAGCGTTAGCTCAGCCGCATTTTCTTTTCCTGCGGCAGGTACTAAGTGGGAAGCTGGGATTTGAGTGATGAGTGTAGGAAGCTTCTAGAGGACCAATCTTTGATAGCTTTCCCATTGTTTTGGATTTATATTTAAGACCCTTTCGTTTGAAGATTTCTTTTATTTAGACCTTGTTAGAATTTAATACTTTTGGAAGTCATTTGTTCCAGGACTTAGTATTTTTATTTAATAAAGTCTTCCGCTTGCGTTTATATGTTCTGATATGACACCATAATGTGACTCTCGGTCTCTTTATCGGAGCGGGATGTTACAATTATGGTATCAGAGCCAGGTTGAGCCCTGTAGAACCTAGGTTATGACCTGTGAGGATTGGGTAGACATTAGGCTTCCTTTTGATATGGTCGCTTCCTTTCGTATTTTGATCTTAACTCTAAATTGTCTTCGCTGTTTCATTCATTGACCGAGTATTAAATGTGAAGCGTTGGCAGTTCATAACCAAACAAGAACAGTATTAACTTAATACACGCATCGATACTAAGTTTGTATCGTTGACAGCATTAACACACAAAGCAGCCAATATTAACACAAATATCTTTCAAATACTTCCTTGTTATCCTCTTTCATTCAGTATTTTCTTAATCCATTACACATCTTGTGAACATAGTACACCTGCTCTTCATTATCACGATGATTTCTACTGCTTCTCAATATAGCTATCTGTAACCTACTATTCTGACTTGACTGTCGGAGGGTAAATCCGGCTCCGGCTCTCGGTTACCTTCTAACGGTTCCTTCTTTGTTGGCCAACACTATTCAAGGCCCGGGAAGACAACGAACGGACACAGGAGTGTCGGTCTGGGACCGGCACGATGAAAATTCTTTGCGATAACAAGTTGGCGCCATCTGTAGGAACTCCGAATAAAAACTATGTTTAGTGTTCTCATATTACCAGAAAAAGCCAAAAGAATCGAGTTTCTAAAGTCACATGACAGGTAACCTCTATAAACCTACGTATTTTTTGTTCGTCTATGAGCTACACGCATTGCATCCTGGCATGTTACGTCCAAACTTGATTGGACCAAATCAATAAAACATCAAGTGATTTAAATTTCACTTTAAAGCACCTGTTGTAGTTAATTAGACAATTTCTATTCTTTGAGTTTTGTAACTTTATTTTGTTTTCCACTCGTAACTTTGAAGTGACACCCGTTTTGTACGTCTGCTTTTCGGTACAAAGTCGCCATTGGCACCGACCTCTATTATTTTTCCTTTTTAAATTTGATAAAGATATTTTACATATCTTTTTTAATTGGTAACAAGATATTACCAATATTTTTTAAATTGGTTAACACGATAAATCTCACCATCATTTTTTTAATTTAATAACACAGATCATTACCACATACTTTTTTAATATTGATAAAAAAAGTTATATCCATCATCTTTCTTAAATTGGTAACAAGATATTACCAATATTTTTTAATTTGATAAAAAGATTTTATCCATATCTTTTTAAATTGGTAACAAGATATTACCAATATTTTTTAATTTGATAAAAAGATTTTATCCATATCTTTTTAAATTGGTAACAAGATATTACCAATATTTTTTAATTTGATAAAAAGATTTCATCCATATCTTTTTCCTCATTTGCAATTATCCCTTACTTGTAAATATTATTATGCAAACATTATTTTGCAAAGATTATTTTAAAGGGACTCTTATATTTTTGTCCGTGAGCCCGACTTCCGTCATGGGTCGGTCCGGCCTCTTAATAATGTGTCGCGGCCCAACCTCTTAAAATTATGTCGCGGCCCGACTTCTTTATATTTATGGTCCGCTCCAAATATTATGTCGCGGCCCAGCTTCCTTATATTTCCGGTCCGTACCAAACATTATGTCGCGGCCCGGACTTCTTTATATTTATGGTCCGCTCCAAAAATTATGTCGCGGCCCTGCTTCCTTAGTCGGTGTTTACCATATTTGATATACATTTTCAAAAACAAAAAAACAAAAAAAATGCTGTTATCACAGAAACCAATATACTTTTTGATTAAGCAATGACTTGGTCAAAAACGTGAATACAACAGGCATTGCCATATTAATGGTTTAGCAAATATATTTTGCATATTTATCCCTCATTTGCAAAGATTATATGATTTATGTGGGGGTGATGCTTTACGATTATTTGTCCACATGTCCGGACTTGTTTTCCTCTTTGGTATTCGTGGTCACCAACCGCATCACCATTGCGGTCTTGAGCCTTCTGGAGGTAAATCACCGGTCAATGAACTTGGACACTTCCAAAGTCTTTGTACCTTGCATTTGGAAGTTTACTTCACAATGACTAACATCGTGAGCCGCATAACCTTTATCCACACGGCATGTTCCGATTACCAACGCAGCGGATATCCGCTCTTTTATCATAACGACTTCCATTGCTTACCCAAGCATGGAGACGCGGGGCTACAACCAATCCATGCGCCCATTGAGCTCTTAATGAGTATTTAAGATTATACATTTGGAGTCAACATTTGTACTCCTGGCCAGGGGGCACCCGCGGCTAACTATTTTGATCACCGGTCAACTCATGTAGATCCGCGAATAAACTAAATCGAGTACTTTTTTATCAATGCATCCGTGGAAAGTTTTTTAGCTGTCATCATTATGACACATGACCGTGCCTCGGTCGTTTTTATGGCTTACGTAGTCCTATATGTAACTAGCGGACCTTTCGAGGAGTGAAGGGGGCGTTTAAGGCTTAATTTACATAAACTGAAAACATTAGTTGACAACGTTTCTTATGCCTTTTTATTAGTTAAATCAATATTGCTTTTAATTCATATCTGCTACCTTCCTAATGTACGGAGTTAAATTCTCGAAATCGGGACATAATAAATAAACAAACACCTTGTGTTTCATTTCATATCGCACATAGTCGAGCGCTATTTCCTAGTAGGCTACAAGTTTCGTGCATAGCACATTAGGGTATATGAACCAGCCACCTTTCTAGTAAGCTCCGTGTTACGCGTGCCACGGCCTGTTGAGGTAAGTGCTAAAATTATTCATGTTTTTTGGATACTTTTGTTGCAAGTTTTTAATATTCTAATAGAATATGCACATTAAAATTGGGGGGGCTATAGGGGTATAACGTTATCATTATAATTATCTTCGTGCATGTCACGTAAGTATCTCCAGGATATAGAAAGTACGTAAGAGGCATTGCAAGTTCGGTACTAAGTCGAATGTCATATTCGCATTACACGGCCATAGAAGTACGTCTTCTGTCGGCCGTAAGTCGAATGCCATATTTGCATTACCCGGCGATGGAAGTACATCTTCCATCGGCCATTAAGTCGAATGTCATATTCGCATTACCCGGCCACGGAAGTACGTCTTCCGTCGGCCGTAAGTCGAATGCCATATTCGCATTACCCGGCCACGGAAGTACGTCTTTCGTCGGCCTTTATTATACGGGGTCCGCCTTCATCATTATAAATCCTTCTCATCATCCTCTCGTCAGAAACGAACGAGAATGGTATCTTGCCAATGCTAGTGTTACCCCGACTATAGAAAACGCATTCTTCTTACGGGGTCTTTACCGTCTAGCCACAGGAAACCAAGCGTCAAGCACAATTACCCGACACATGTATGCGGGTGTTGCCTAAGATAGGGCATGATTGACACAGTTTGAAGATAGATATGGCGACGTATGGTTGGGAAAGTGCGAACGTCTCTGCGACGGTAAGAGTAGTCCTTTTAGTCTAGTAACCGCGGCTACGGCCACGCTTACTAGACTGGGGGGACATGATGACGTATAGTGTGGACCGACCCGGCCCACTTATACTATTATAGGCTTACTTGCTGAGGACGTATAGCATAAGTCTAGCATAACATGATCAAGAATCATATCATACTAGATAGGGGGAAATGTTTGGCGTATAGTCCGGAATGGGCTGGACCCAATGGGCCAAACCCGATAAAAGGGTGGCCCACATCCTACGTAACCCTAATCCATACACTATATATACAGGGGTAGGATCATCCTACTTGGACAGGTTATTCTCTACCACCTCTTTATATAACATGCTTATACTATTCTGACTTGACCGTCGGAGGGTGAATCCCAGCTCTGGCCTCGGGTCCCCTTCTAACCGGTTCTTCTTTGTTGGCAGCACTATTCAAGGCCCGGGAAGACGACGAACGGCACCAGGAGAGTCGTCAGGACCGGCCGACCAAATTATGCATCAACAACCGAGTTTAGACGCCTATCCTTCATCAATAAATTTCTCAACGTATGGCTCCTTCTCATCACGATGGTATGTACCGTTACTATCACCCATACTTGAACTCAAGTGTAGGGGAACCCTTCCCTTTATCTGTTAAATAAGAGTAGAGTCAGGCTCGTGACCTTGAACTAAGATAACCGCTATTGAGAGGAACCTAATTTACTTTTCCGCAATACTAGGAGTGTCATGTGGTTTAAATTCTTTATCGATTTGTTTATTATGTTTAAACTATCTTGTATTCATGCTTTGTATTGTTCTTTAACCTGTCTTAATTTCATCAAAGGTTTTGCAAAAACAATAAGTGTTGGGGAAATTTTATCCGGCTTTGAGCCAAATTCAAACATGTTAAATGAATTGTTTAGATTAATTCGCGTTAGTTTCGAGTTATATGATTGAATTGTTAAATCTTAGGTTTTATGCAGCCATTTGTACAAGAACTAAACTTAGTGGAATCTCAAGTGAGGAACTTTTCATCTAAAACAAAAATTTTGTTTTCACTGGACTGTGGAGAACGGCGTACGATTAACACTCAGACGCCGTCATCACGGACACCTGTGACGGGCGTCACACACCCAGACGGCGTTTCAAATCGTCCAGGTCAAGAAAACTTAAAGTTTTTAATTATTTTTATAAATCTTGCATAACATTTAATATATGTATTCTTTTGTTATTAAACATACAAAACCTAATGAGTTTAATAAGTCTTTCAACTTATCTATCGAGTCGAACCCTAAATTCACATTGTATATTGGTAAATCGCACATTTTACGCTTGGTGTAGTTGTCTTTGTCTTTGATTACAAGTTATATTTGATGAGAAGAAGCTTGGAAGTTCCTAGGAAGTTTCATTAGACGATTCTCGGAGGATGATTTAACCAGTTATCGCATGTTTCTTTTCCATTATTGAGTAAACCAGGGGAGTACTAGTTTCTTTTCCTTGTTTCTTTTCCTTTTATTTATATCAATGGGTACTTCATAGAGGAACTTGGGGACAATGTTCAAGTTAAGTGTAGGGGGAAAATAAGCCTTAGAAACTATTCTTTCATTTTCCATTTGCTTTATCCATAAAAAGATGGGTAATATATCGAAACATGGCATAAGAGGTAATTTTTACCCAAATTTAAATTTTTTACGACACATACTGATGATAACCGAGTATTAATAGCGTCTCATGGATACGAATTTATATGACTAGCACAATAACCTTCAGAATTCCACCATAAAAATGTGAGGTTCACCCTTAAATCTTTTAGTAAAATCTCAGGTACCCATCATTGAATAACCCAAGATGATTTTCCTCTTTACACCGGTTCGAGTTATGTTTGTTCTGCAGGCGTGATGTCTTTCCGTCGTTACGACTTATGTATGACACTTGCCTTGTCGCCTTTTTGGAATGTTTGGTGTTGTAAAATTCTTATGAGGTAACGGTAGCTTAATTAAATTCTAGAACTTGTTTTTGTGATGCATCCCGAGACTGCATAGTAAGTATTAGGATTTGCTTGATAAGAGGCATTAGGATTAACCCATGTTTTAAACCTGTAATTGTTATGATGGTCACACCAATCATATAACTATCCCACACCCTTGCCATGCACTCACCTTTAGTGCAGGATACCCCTAGTACAACCCTCCGAGCCTATCCTTTTCACGGTTTCGTATTTTCAGTTAATCCGGACTATTTAATGATAAGAGGCTTTGGTCACCCTTAAACTAATCGTTACACCCAAAAAGCCTTAGCCTACCTTATATGTACTCGCCTTTAGTACATTATTGTGTTTAATCCAAGTTAATTATTGAGTACACGGTTTCTAAGTCCTTATCCTTGTAAATACAGTTTTGGGACGATTGTGATTCATGTGGGGTTTTAAAGTTTTCTATTACGCAGAAGAATGGGAAGAAAAAGTAAGTCAATACACCCATATGTTTGTCAATTGATCTCCATGTTAATTTTGACTCCACCTCAAATTCGGGTCATTAGTTAGATTGTAAATATCGAGCATGTAAAAGCTCAAGTGTAGGGGTACGTATTATAAACCCCATGTGATGTATTATGTTATTCAAAAAAAAGAGAAAAGAAAAAGAAATAGATTGATGTAGAGTTGTATAGAGTTTGTAGATCTTCGTCCGAGTCTTGGCTTAGCAACCAAACCAGAGTGTATTCGTGTAAATAATTAGCTAACCCTTCCACCCAAAATCTACCCAAAGTCACCACCCAAATGTATCCCGTCCCTTTCCGTTTCTATTATATGTTATCTTACACCTACACACCACAACCCTTTATAAAGACCTCTTAGATAGTAATGAATAATACTTGCACCTAGCGGTGGAGGTTTGATCCTTTACCAAGCCTATAGTAATTTATATGCTATGACAGGTAATTAGTGCGATTTTCTGTTTCTCCCATATTCATTATACACCCGAGTGAATGAGAGAATCTCAAACACTTATGTGAGGTGCTAGTATATACTTTCCGTGCTTTTAATTACGAGGTCTAGAATGTTGTGTTGTAGAATATGTTTAAAGAGTAGGTAAAATGACCCTTCATATTGTTATTGTCTAGGTAGAAAAATCTATTTGCTTGAGGATAAGCAAATCCCAAGTGTAGGGGTATTTGATGAGGTGTCATTTTATACACTTTTTCGGGGTCGTTTAACCCCCTAAATCATGCATTTATGCCAAAAATAGGTACTTAATTGTTCCTTTTCAAGTATTTCTCATTTAGAAGGCATTTGAAAGAATTACACGTGACTTGAGCTCATTTGGAGAAGAAACAGACAAGACTACGGACCTAAACCAACATTGATCAAGAATTTCTCTACAGTGGCTGGAGACGACGTCACAGATACAACGTGACGCCGTCACTACGAAGATCAAGACGACGTCACATGATTCCACGACGGCGTCAGAGCATACGACCCAACCCATTATCTAGAATATTCTCTTTCATGACGGCGGCACGATTAAAACGCGACGCCGTCACAGCGTTTTTTCTATATATACAAACATGCATTTAGGGTTTTGAGTGTGTAACTGTAGAATAAAAAGAGGGTACGAACTCTAGTTCGTTTAGCAGCTGTAGGAGACGATTTTAGGGCCTAAAAACCTTATTGTACCTCTTCCAATTCATGTTTTAATCAAGTAAAGTTTACTTAATCATTCAATATGTCTATGTGTTGTTTGATCTATCTATGCTCTTGCTTTATCTTTAATATGCTTGGCTAAACCTTCTATTGTGTTTATTTATGATTGTATGAAACCTAGAATGTAGATCTTAGTGGTGTTGCTTCTTGTGATGGATGTGCA
>BQNB010159781.1:0-14875 GCA_026074375.1 Tanacetum coccineum | reverse complement strand
TTGGCAGTTTTTGTCTGTTTTTGGTCATTTAAGCTCATTTTTAGAGGTAAAAGATATGTGTAATTAAGCACTTATCAACCCCCACTTTTATAAGGACATAAACTAAACCCTTGGGAATTACATTTTAACCATAGAACAACCCCCAAATCTACACTTTTTTTCGTAAACGAACTAAGGACATAACGGCCAAGTTTGTGTTACAACCCGTTTAATTTAATAATACAAAACCACATTTAAACCTCCCGTAATCCTAAAACGCTCCTCTTGCTCAAAAAAGGTTAATCTTTAAACTAAAACGATGACCCAATAATGTTTAGACTAAAAAGTTAACTTATATCTCAAACTATTTTAAAAATATCTACATAAACATTATGCGGACCTTTAAAAAACATGCATCATCAAACTTAAACATAAGCATTACACATAACCATTATGCAACCAACAATTACACACAACTCGTATGCAACACAATAGATACAACCCGTGTGCATCGCACGGGTCTGCATGCCTCGTGTTATAAAATATTTTTAGCTATAAAAGTATAAAATAAATTAAGATTAAATGTAATAATACATGGGTGATGAAGAAATTAAGTACAAAGTTGGTTGATTTGCTTTTGTAGTTAACTACATTGGTTATAATTAGAATGATATTTAAAGTGTCTCTTGATTTCTCTAAGATAGTTACATATAGTGCCATTATAAATAGCTCTTTTTTACTTCGAATATATCGTGATGAAATTTCATCAAATGTTATAAACGCGGTAAGCCTAACAACATATCTATACGAGTAACGATTTTATTATCTTTTTAAGATCGTAAACAAAATCATGTTATTCATGTTCTTTTATACAATCTGTTATTTCAATATGTATCATATGATGTGCAAAGAAATATCCTTGACCAAAAAAGCAACAGTTGCATTATTAGAAATTTATATTTTTTGATGTACTTTATAAATGTGGATGTAGGTGGTGCGTGGTAGACTCATTGAACAAAAGATGGATGGTGATTGTATTGACGACCATGACAAATCAAAGCATGCACGGAGAGATGAGATGAGGATTTTAAGTTCTAAATATATATGTCTACAATTTGTATGGTTTTAGATTGTAGTTACTAATGTATAATAGTTTGACACAGTTTGTGAATAATTTTGTTATGTTGGGATCAAATTGTTTTTGCAGACATATTCACAACTTTATTTTTGCATGTTCCAACAAAATCATCACCTTCGCGTGTTATCCCTACCCCCGTCATGGTTGTTCGCGCGCCAAATCACCCCTTAGTGTACGTGGTGGTGTCGACCGTAACTTTCCACCTGATATCAAATTATTAATGCATTGTTGGACTTGGAAAACACATACCAATAGCTCAAGAGTGACTTGAAGGGATCGATGTGGTAAATAAGTTTTATGGTCATCGTACCCTGTTTAGAAAGTTGTTTGAACTCTTTCTAGGGTCCTTTGCCTACTTTGAAACAAACCACATTGAGCAAAACCAGAACAACAACATTACGCCTTAAACACTTATGTACACCCTATGAGCATCGCACATGTATGAAGTTATGCGATGCTTCACATAAGTAAAACTTAAATTTTTCCCAAAAACAAGTCCGGTGCAACCCACGGGTATGAACGTCTCGTTTGCAGATATTGTTTTAACTTAATGTTCAAGTATGTACATTAAAAATATAATGAATAGTAATTTTTGAATTTTTTTTATAATAATAAATAAGTAAAGCTTACATTTTTTTAAGATTTTGAAAATAAAAGTCATAAAATTTTATAGTAGAATCACATATTAGTTTCCTAAATTTTACTAACGGTAAATAAAAAATACATGGCGATTAAACCGCTTAAAAATTAGAAGATCCATACTTACCATAACTCCATACTTACCATAACTCTTATTTAATAGGATTTCCTTTTTCCTGTTTTTTATAACTTTCATCCCAAGTCATTATTCTATCATTTATTAGGGTTTAATTAATCTCTACAACTCTATATATTTCTTTGTTGACACATAACAATGAAGTCCCAAGAAGATTTCATTCAGCATGCAACAATAGTTCTATCGTCTACTCCAAACGGTGTGAGAAAGATTGTGATTCGGTTAAAGACTCCAATAAAGAATATGAATATGCTGATCTCGAATGGTGAAACTTATTATGCACACAAAAAGAGATGGAAAGATCTTGTTTTTCTAATGCCGAAAAGAAGAATCGTAAAAGAGTTTTAGACATTGAATGCAAGACTGAATTTCAAGAAAATATCAAGAAAGCCAAAAAACAGACGTATGTCGCTTCCACCTCCAACGCTCTTTACAAACCGACAGCAACCAGATATGATGAAATCAAGAAACCGACTGATACGTTCAAGAAAAGAAAAGAACATGTGGAAAATCGAAAAAAATTGATCATGAATTTTGTAAATTTTGAAGGTAAACCAGCATGCCCTATATGCAGAAAGAGTTATGTATCAAAAAATTACTTTATCAACATATGGTTCTTCACGCGGATAAAGACTGGGAGACGTTCATCAAAAGTGGTGAACATCATAATCGTGATGCCAAGGTGGTTGGTTTGAGTAAGTGTTTGTTTGGGTGGGATGTGAAGAAAGGCAAGAGAGGTCATTTGAGGTTAAGCGTTGATGTTGTAAAGGTTAATAAGGTGCCAAATGCAAAATACTATTTTGGATTAGGGACATATGATCCTGGGGAGGTTGATGAGGATATGCAAGAAGCAGCAAAGATTCTAGTGCTCATGGCTCATGATCACCAATTGAAGGCCAAAACTAGTATAATGACGCAGAGCGAAGTACAAGCAGTTAATGGTCTCATGTGCCTTGATGATCCTGTTACTCCACCTACGGTTGAATCAGGCGCACAAGTTGAAGAACTCATGGCTACAAGCATGACAGAGAGGAATTTACACGTTAAAGAATCGACTGATACTATCAGTGGTGAAATAAAGGGGGGTGACTTTGATCTTAACAAGCTGCCTACATTTGAAGATGTTATTTAACAGAATTTAAGTCATTTGGCATGTGAAACTTGACTGTAAAGTCCAAAGTGAACTACATGAGATTCAAGTTAAGGAAACACATTTGAACACACTGATGAAGCAATACGTAAAACAAATGAAAACCATTCTTGCCCAAGATTACCAACCTTGTAATTTTTTTCTTTAAACTTGATATTTTTGTTATAATAATTGTTGAGGCTTTTCGTCAAACATGTGATGTGTCAATTAATTTTTTTTCTTTTTAGATGTCATGTCATGTGATGTTGTGACATGATAACGGATAACTAGAGAAATAGACCTTTGAGGAAGATGGGTGGACTAGATATGATGCGCAATTAGGATTTTCGAAATATACAAACTAGTCACTTGAGTAGCAGCTGGAAAACTAGTATGTAACCGCGCAAAGCGGCGAAATCAAATACTTTTGGTTTCAAAAGATAGAGTGTAAATGTGTTCTTGAGTTGGTGTAAACTAGGGGATTATTTATGCATAATGACGAGATAGGTTTCTTTGAGTGTTTCGTGTAACGCTTTATGCATATAACGTAAAATAATAAAGAATTTTAATTGAAAAATGTTATAAAATACGATAATTAATCTAAAAAGACAATTTTTAAAATATTTCATCTTGGCCAAAAGAATGTTTAACAACGTTAGCAACCTTAGTCATGTTGGTGATTTTAGTGTCATCAATTATTTTAGGTAATTTCGACTTATTATAGATCATTAGGATTTCATATCGTGCTCGGATGCGAGTTAGGGAAATGTGAAGTGCACATTCGTTTGAGCTAATATGTTTCCACCACGACAAAGACTCAGGAGTCAAGGAGGCTGCTCCCCCTTGCAGGGTCAAGGGGCAGCGCCCTTTGCGGGGTTAAGGGGCAGCGCCCCGAGCCAAAGAATATATTTGGTGCTCCAAATAAGGTATCCGTTTTTCCCACCAAAAACTAGCAGACATACCTTACAATCATGACTGTTAGGATCTAACGGTCTTTTAACCGCCATAACTACCTTAACTGTAATCTATTTATTAATAGATGTTTTGGTATCATTTTGGATATAACGAAAATCACAGTTCCTCTTTGTTCTGCATTATTCTCTTGTGCCTAGAAACAAAGTGTTTCTTCTTGAATTATCCCATTAAAGATTTCGTGATACCCAGACATAAATAGGGTCGAGATACTTTATTCGGAAAGTGAACATACACGATTTAAGAAAGATATCTAAGATTATCATCACACCCTGACCTCAATTTCTAACAATTCATCTATTTTTACAATTTTTTCTATCTACTTTTAGGAATAGTGGATGATGAAAATGATTGTGCAATATATAGTAAAAGAGATTGGTTCAAATAGGAAGGGTTTTAGGATAGAAAGAATAAAAAGTCTATGCTATTAATTTTAATACGTTCATTAAACACTATCATTAATTATAATTTAACACCATCATTAATTTTAATAAAACACCATCATTATATGTGTCAAAAGACATTTTTTGTCACTAAAAACGTGTCATTAAAATTGGTGTGTGTCATTACAAATGCTCTTAAAAATTTAGTGTGTCATTACAAATGTACTAAAATATTAGTGTGTCAGTATATAAGTTTCAATAAATTTAGTGTGACACTACAAATGTGTCAAAAAATCAGTGTGTCATTACGTATGCATAAGAAAATTTAGCGTGTCATAAATAAAGTATAGAAAAATTAGTGTGTCACTATAATATAACAAGGATGAATTCCTTGTAACTAATAGCAAAAAGTCCTTTGAAATGGGTCAAACAACATTTATTCTTCATTAATGAAGAGTTATTTATTAAAACACAATCACTAATGTCATCCATTGATCAATTTTTTGCTAGTTACATCCAACCATCAAGAATCATTCTTATCTTTTCTACACTAATACATTTTTCACAATAACCGCACCCTATAATAAAATATGTACAATATATATGGAATTACTCAAATCCAATCGAATGACTAAAAGGGAAATCGTGCTCGACACTTAAAAACCAAAACAAAATCGTGTCAATTAAAACAAAGAAAATGGAACTCGAAAACCAAACAATAAATATAAAACCAATGTTTAGAGGGATATTTTTGGCAATTGTTTTACTCATTTTTAAGTTTTTAAGTGTAGTAATATAACCTTTTCTCTTCATACTAGACAAATACGCACTCAAATCGATGGTGTATAGGTGCAAATAATTATAATTGCGAAATCGTAATTCTGGTTTGACCCTTAATGCATAACTTGTGTTTTTGGAAATACAAAATATTTTTTTTAATTAATATAGTTTGCAATTTTGAAAAGCTGTCAAGTTTAGAATTGATCAAGCTTAAGGTGTTTAGGAGTGATTTAGGCAATGCACATTAATTTAGGTTTCAAGATTTCAAGAAAACACATGCGCTTATATTTTATAAGCAACGGAGAACACTTTATAGAAAAACAACTACTCTTTACAACTACTGCTTTTAACATTTTATAATACATATATACATACAAGTACTTAATTATCATTACTTTATAAAATAGTTAGTTATTGTCAGTCTTGATATGATGATTTATCGTGTTAGAACTTGAAATGCGTGCTCGGTCATGCTTAAGTTGAGCCTCAAGATCAAGTTTAAAGTTTAACATCAAGCTCAAGATTTGAAGTTTGACCGAGTTTAAGTTTAAAGCCTAAGTTTTGTTAGTAGTTTTAAGCCAAAGTCTTAGCAGTAGATTTGAGTTAGACAGTAGTCAGACTCAATAGAGAGAGGGAGGCAGAGGGAAGGAGAGAGAGAAAAGGGGAATAGAGAGAGAGAGAGGGAAAGAGAGAAATAGAGAGGGAGAAGGGGGAGAGAGAGAGAGAGAGAGAGAGAGAGAGAGAGAGAGAGAGAGAGACATATAGAGAGAGAGAGAGAGAGAGAGAGAGAGAGAGAGAGAGAGAAAGAGAGAGAGAGAGAGAGAAAGAAAGAGAGAGAGGGGAGAGAAGGAGGGAGATAGGGATAAATTGAGAGAGGGAGAAAGGGAGAAAGGGAGGGAGAGGGAGAGAGAGGGAGAGAGAGGGAGAGATAGAGGGAGAGAGAGGAGAGAGAGAGAGAGTGAGAGAGAGAGATAGAGAGAACGAGAGAGAGAGAGAGAGGGAGAGAGGGAGAGAGATAGAGAGAGAGGGGGAGAGAGAGAGATGGAGAGAGAGCGAGAGAGGGAGAGAGAGCAAGAGAGGGAGAAAGAGCGAGAGAGAGAGAGAGCGAGATAGAGCGAGAGAGAGAGAGAGCGAGAGAGAATAGATTACATAACAAAGAATAGAGTAGAGAGAGAGAGAGAGAGAGAGAGAGATAGAGAAGGGGAGGGAGAGAGAGGGAGAGGAAAGGAGAGGAAGATGGAGGGAGAGGGAGAGAAAGAGAAAGGAAAGTGATGGAAAAAAATATAAACAAAAGGACGAGAGATGGAGAATGATAAATAGAATAGATAGAGAGAGAAGGGAGATGAGAGAGTAGCATAGAGAAAGAGAGAGAGAGAAGAGAGAAGAGATAGTCTGAGACAGAGAGAGATAGAGAGAGATAAAGTACATAAGAGAACACACGATAGAGAGAGTGGGGGAAAGGAGAGAAGGATATAAGGAGAACGAGGGGAGGGAGAGAGGGAGGTATGGGAGAGAGAGAGAATGAGCTGACATTGACAGGTGACAAGTGCGGTCCGGTCGATTGCGGTCACCATTACATACAGTCTTAAACTTATTTCCTCTCATTATTTTTTACCAACCACTTTTTGGATTACACCAATCAAATATTTTTACTATACAATTTTAAAAGCAGTCAAATCAAATTTTTTAGTGTAGAAATTTAGGTTTTTTTATGACATGCCATTATTTATAAATGTTGACTGTATTTATTCTGGTTTAGTGAAGTTCCGAGTTGATATTTACTTTGAATTGTTACCTTAGTTCTGTACTGTGCCGATAACAGTGCCCAACACATCAGCGTCCTTAGCACATTTAAACAGAAATTGGCTAATACTCTGAAGAACCCTTATTGTAGTGGTGGCACTCCAGAGGGTACTGAAAGAACCTCTGAACTGGTGTACCTCAGAGGTAATGAAAGAAACTCTGATTGGTGGACTCAGAGGTAATGAAAGGACACTCTGAGTGCAAATCCTCATAGAACAACATCAAACGTATTCGATTCAAAGAATCATTCACAAGAAGTCAGAAGACTACTTGAGACATACTCCTACATCTTGGATGGATATCAGCTGGTATGTAGAAGAATACTTTTAGTTTCTAAAAGCATGAGTCAGAGGTGTCAATACTGACTTTTCCTATTACCCGTTGAAGAAAACAAGCTGAGCTTAAAGTGTTCTCTGATGTTTAAAACTCAATATCACCTAAAGGCGCGACAAAAGGTGATTTGAGTTGTTTGTACCAAGTACGAAGTTGGTAAAAGTAGTGAACATTTGGTAGAACTGTTTACTAAAGTATGGGCGGGTAGTTTCCAGGATTAGACGTGCATTAAATGCCTTGTACATCCTCCACTAGAATCTTGACACGTTGCAACTACCCCCACTAAGGACGCAACCTCGTACATCTTCACGACTTAGAAAGTTAGGTTCTTAGTATTCCTTGACGGACTTGAACCTTACCTTCTGAAAACTCTAGAAGATGGACCATTTGTACCCATGTCAAGTTTGTCCACTTCTGAAAATCCTTTGCCTAAACGTCAAAATCAATGGTCAAATGCTGAGAGTCGTCTGGCTAATCAAGATAAACGATTAAAAAGTATCATTATATCTTGTTTACCAAATGATGTTATTAAATTTGTCATCAAGTGCAAAAGAGATGTGGAATGATCTCATTTACGGAAAACTATAGCCTTAAGACTTAAGTTCAATGCTTTTAAATCACTTGAAGGTGAAAAAGTAAATGGAACTTTCACAAGGTTAAAATGCTTGCTAAATGACCTTGAAAATAATGGTGTTACCATTCCTCAAGCAGAAGTCAATGCCATATTTGTTAATAGCCTGCCAAGAAAATAGCTGAGCATGAATCAAACTCAAAGGGCAAATAATTCTATCAAAAATGATAGCCTTGCCAATCTGTATGGCAAGTACAATTATGAATCTTAACACGTTGCAACTACCCCCACTAAGGACGCAACCTCGTATTAGTATAAATAGAGAATGTTGTAAGGAGTAAATGCTATCGCTTTTATTGTTGTTGTTATTATAGGCATTTACTCCTTTGTCGAACTTACACAGTAGACCTCTGATCCTATCAGCTGGCTATATAAGTTCGCTTGTAAACTTGATACTCTATCAAGTTTACTTGTTCAAAGGGTGATCATACATTGTCATTCAACTTGTGCGATCCATAGCACATTGTAATACTTTGATTCTTAATCAATAAAGCATTACACGATTGAAAAGTTATTACTTGTGTTATTTACATTAGATAAGTGTTATATTCCATATAGACGTGTTAATTGGGACTTTCAATTGGTATCAGAGCAGTGTCGATTTATAAAACCTTTTAGAAACTGTTCTTTGTTTTAAACAAATCAAGATCCAATCATGTCTGGAACCATACCACCTATCCCACCACCTTTTGGAGCAAGTTCTGGTAATCCGGGTAGCCCTAATGTTAATAGGGTTGACACGATGCCTACAACTACTGACCCTATCAACACTACGACCACAACAAATGTGTCTCAAAGTGTTGTTGATGAGAACCTCCCTCAACTTCTTGATTCAAGAGGAGGGTCTCATGTCACAAATGTTCCTGCTTTTGACAAAGAGGATTTCACGAGTTGGAAAGTTAGGTTCTTAGTATTCCTTGACGGACTTGAACCTTACCTTCTGAAAACTCTAGAAGATGGACCATTTGTACCCATGTCAAGTTTGTCCACTTCTAAAAATCCTTTGCCTAAACGTCAAAATCAATGGTCAAATGCTGAGAGTCGTCTTGCTAATCAAGATAAACGATTAAAAAGTATCATTATATCTTGTTTACCAAATGATGTTATTAAATCTGTCATCAAGTGCAAAACTGCAAAAGAGATGTGGAATGATCTCATTTACGGAAAACTGCAGCCTTTAGACTTAAGTTCAATGCTTTTAAATCACTTGAAGGTGAAAAAGTAAATGGAACTTTCACAAGGTTAAAATGCTTGCTAAATGACCTTGAAAATAATGGTGTTACCATTCCTCAAGCAAAAGTCAATGCCATATTTGTTAATAGCCTGCCAAGAAAATGGCTGAGCATGAATCAAACTCAGAGGGTAAATAATTCTATCAAAAATGATAGCTTGGCCACTCTGTATGACAAGTACAATTATAAGGAGGGTCTGATTGATCAAATATATGAGTCAGAGACACAAAGGTTTACCATTTAGACCTCAAGCTTAAAAGCCTTGATTTCTAACCATCAATTTTAGGATAGTGACTCAGATGTTGAAGAAGATCAGAGGACCAGCAATGAATTCATGGCTGATCTAAATGCTGAGTATCATGAAAAAGATCTACTAGCAAATCAGAAGAGGTTTTATAAGAGGTCTGGCAGGGTTGGGTCAGCTAAGAAACCCTTGGACAAAACTAAAGAAACATGTTTTGCTTGTGGGAAACTTGGTCATTTTCAAAAGGAATGTCTCTTACACAAAAATTCCACACCATCTTATCCATCCCCAAACAATTCTTTCAACAAATCCAAACCATATACATCATCCTTCAACCAAACATCTTCTCAAAACTCTGGTAATCATCAAAAAGATTACAAGGGAAAGTACAAAGGACTCAAAGCTAAAATGGTTGTCTTAACCAATAGGAATGATGATATGACCAAGGGAAAAAGTGAAAAAGGACAGAAGGATAAAGAAAAGAGTGAAAAGGGTTTGTTAGTTGAGTCATTTGACTGGGATGACGAATCTGTCTCCTCAGATGATAAAGGGAGCACCAAGATTAAGGCATTTATGGCAATTACAGAGGATGAGCCCTCAGTTGGAAAGGCTGATGCAAGATCAGGCCAATGGGTTGACATTACCATGAAAAAGATACACAGACTTTTGTCTATAACTGATGGTTGTGAAAGGAAACCAGCCTTTAACCGCTGAAGCCATAAAAGTAACAGTATTTTAAATATAAGGGGCACTGCAAGCAACCATTCTCAAACTTCTATAGGAGAGAGTGGTAAAGTTAAGGGCTACCCCCGACCCAATAGAGAGTCAGAGTCAGCACTTATATTCCTATATCTTCTGTACACTCTGTGTCTGCACTCAGAGGATGATACTGAAAGGCTGAAAACGTCTGTTAGTTGACTCTGAAAACTCTAGACTTTGTTGGATTAACCTATCCGTGCATGAAAGTTGACCTCTGTATGAACTATACTCACTCAGACTTAGAGGTCCCCTTAACCAATAAAAAGAGTCCCAAAGTCTTAGACTTTTGAGGGGACTGGATAATCACATCTAGTCTTCTTAGGGGCAACGAATGGAGATCCTTCCCTATATTACAAACTCATAATAAAAAGAGTCCCAAAGTCTTAGGACTTTAAAGGGGACTGGATAATCACACCCAGTCTTGTTAGGACTTTATTAGGGGACTAGATAATCACACCCAGTCTTCTTAGGGGCAGCGTATACTGGGATCCTTCTCCATATTTACAAAATTCACAACTAAAAAGAGTCCCAAAAGTTTTAAACTTTTGAGGGGACTAGATAATCATACCCAGTCTTCTTAGGGACAGCGAATGGCGATCCTCAACCTCATTACAAATTCACAATGTTTATCTAACAAGTTTATGCATGTACTAGATCAAAATGTTGAAGAGGAGAAGGATGCTGAGTTTGTGGCTATAGAGGAGGTAGCTGTGGAACAATCTCTAGAGATTCTTACAGTTGAGCAGCTGCTGGATGAAGCTGATAAACTTAACAAAGTTGTTCAAGAAACTCCAGAAAGTCCATATGACACAGAGTCAGAAATCAAGGTTGTAAAGTCTTTCTTTACCAGCCATATCTCTGAGCTGAAAGATCAGACCATGCATGACTCTGAAGAAATAGCTGATATTCATGAGGGCTCTAACTCTGACCTACAATCAATGCATGATGATGACCTGAGATTTGTCTCAGGATTTCACATTGCTGACTCTGACGATACTCACGAAAATGAAGTGTCTAACTATGACCACATTTTCCAAGATGATAATGCTTCTACTGAACATCTCAGTCTTCCAGATCATATGGATCATATCTGTGAAGAAGTCAGCTCTCTTCATTCAAGACTTGAGGATATGGAGTCGTCTATTGTTCAACAAGTCTCAGCTGAATTCAAGTCATCTTTGTTAGCCCTTGTCACTTACTCTCTCAAAGAACAACTGCCTAGCCTTCTCTCAGATGCTCTAAAAGATACTCTCCCTCAGTTGCTTAAGGACTCCATCAAGAGTTCTGTTTCGAAATCCATTATAGAGGAGTTACCTCATGTTGAGGCACGAGTTCAGAAGAACTTACAAGATCAGCTTCCTAATCTTCTTCTGAAACCAATGTACAAAGAGTTTAATGCCTTCAACAAACTAGAGAGTCAGAGATTTGTTTTACTTTAGAAGGAGCTGAGCAAATCCCTTCACAAGAACCTGAAGAAATCCATCATACTAAAGGTCAGAAAAGGGATAAAAGAAGTTCGAGACAAGCTCTCTTGTTGCACATCCACTGTGGCTACCAACTCCCAACATGTTCACTATCTCAGGGTTATGTTTAAGGACATGGTTTCCCTCCTAGAGGCACCAGAAATCTTTAAAACACTAGTACACAAAGTAGATTTGGCTACACCAAAAAAGTGTGACGATATACATATAGTCACACATGATTTTTCGAGTGTGTGTGACTAAAGGTCGCATGAGCGTAGGGTACATATGGTCACATTTTTGAGTTAGTGGTCGTATCCATTAAAAAACAGTGACCAAAACCTTAACATGTGTGACTAATTAGGTACAAATTTAGTTGGATTAATTAGTATTAGTGACCGTAAACACTGTATAGTCACACAAAGCATGTTTTTTATATATATTTAGTCACATACAATTAAGCCAAAAGTGGCCAAAAGTGTTAATAAGTAGGACCATATGCTGTTTAATGTGAAGAAATGTGTATTTTGTGTGACTATTGATCATCCGATGGCCACATGAAGTTTATGTTTATGTGGCCTTTTGTAATATTTAATCACACAAAGCATGTTTGTTTTGGGTATTTAGTCACATACAATTAAGCATAAAGTTGCCAAAAGTGTTAATAAGTGTGACCATATGGTGTTTAAGGTGAAGTAAAAGTGTATTTTGGGTGACTATTGTTCATCCAATGTCCACATGAATTTATGTTTGTGTGACTTTTTATAATATTTAGTCACACAAAGCATGTTTGTTTTGGGTATTTAGTCACATACAATTAAGCATAAAGTGGCCAAAACTGTTAATAAGTATGACCAAATGCTGTTTAAAGTGAAGAAATATGTATTTTGGGTGACTATTGCTCTTCTAATGGCCACATGAATTTTATGTTTATGTGGCCTTTTGTAATATTTAGTCACACAAAGCATGTTTGTTTTGCGTATTTAGTCACATAAAATTAAGCATAAAGTGGCCAAAAGTGTTAATAAGTGTGACCATATGCTGTTAAAAGTGAAGAAATGTGTATTTTGTGTGACTATTGATCATCCAAAGGCCACATATATTTTATGTTTGTGTGGCCTTTTCTAATATTTAGTCACACAAATCATGTTTTTTTGGGTATTTAGTCACGTACAATTAAGCATAAAGTGGCCAAAAGTGTTAATAAGTGTGACCATATGCTGTTTAAAGTAAAGAAATGTGTATTTTGTGTGACTATTATTCATCAAATGGCCACATGAACTTTATGTTTGTGTGGCCTTTTGTAATGTTTAGTCACACAAAGCATGTTTGTTTTGGGTATTTAGTCACATACAATTAAGCATAAAGTGGCCAAAAGTGTTAATAAGTGTGACCATATGCTGTTTAAAGTGAAGAAATGTGTATTTTGTGTGACTATTGTTCATCCAATGGCCACATGAATTTTATGTTTGTGTGGCCTTTTGTAATATTTAGTCAAACAAAGCATGTTTGTTTTGGGTATTTAGTCACATACAATTAAGCATAAAGTGGCCAAAAGTGTTAATAAGTGTGACCATATGCTGTTTAAAGTGAAAAGAAAATGAGTATTTTATATGTGACTATTTAAAACAAACTTTTACTTATCTAAATCTAAGATTGAAAAGTAGATTTTAAACTTTTAGAAACTGAGACTTAATGACTCTTGACAGATTTTGATCAAAACATAAAAGACAATTACAGGCATATTATAAACCATTTCTACTGAATTTTAAGCTTTAAACAAACATGATATCAACACCAAAATGCAATTTCTCAAGATCTAAGCAAATAAGCATTTTAAAAGACTTAGAACACCCCGGATTCTAGCATATGGTAGATTTTACCTTAAAACTAAGATGTAAACCTTAACAACTACTGAAAACTGATTAAAACTTCTTAAATTTGATCCCCAAAACCAGACTTTGGGTCAAAAATGACTCAAACAGCACTAACATTGGTTAGTGCTGTTAGTGCCAAACACCCCTTTAAAAAATACTTTTTTCATTTTAACCTTGATTTTAACTGTTTTAAGCTAAGATTTTTGAAAACAGATGATAAACTAACAATATTAAGACTTAATAAGAAAAATCCAACCTTCAATAAGCACTTAACAATAAGTAAACAGAATAAGCTATATTAAGCTAAAAATGACAGATTATGACTAAAACTTGAACTAAAGAGCTAAAAACTATAAACTCACATCAATAAGCAATAAATAACATAAATAAGCATTAATAAGCAAAGATAAGCAGTAAATAAGCAGTTGTAGTTTTAAAGCTATAAAATGGAAAAAGTAAACTTACAAAACCCTTTGCTTAAACAAGGGTAGTAAATGCTCTTAGAGCTTATCTACAAAGCTCTAGCTTGTTAAAAACAAGCTAGTAAGGTCATATAGGCCCTTCCAAATCTGGCTTATCTTCCATTAAAGCTTTTGAGTGATTTTGGAGTAAAAATAACTTAAAACACTATAAGCTATGGAAAAGCTTATATTGCTTAAGTAAACAGCTTAAGTAAAAGATAACAAGAGTTTATAAGAGCTTAACAAAACATTTTCAAAACACAAGATGCATTAACATAAAAACCGAATTTTAACATAAAAATTTATAATTTCATTAAAACATTAAAACTGAGTTCAAGGCTTTTTAAAGAAAATACAATAAGCTAAAACAAACTAATATAAGCTGAAAGTTACAATGAAAAAGATTAAAAACTAGATTCCCCTAATGTGTGACAATGGCCTCTATTTATAGCCGACTTGAGAAGCATCTAGGTCTTGAGGTGTGCTTCTTCTGTGAGAGGGTATGAGTGTGTTCTCCAAGCCTTGAATCATGGCCCTTGATATTCATTTGTGTTTCTTTAATCTCAATCTCAGCCCTTGATTATGTCTATGTCCCATCAACCAATAACCTTACATGGGATTGCCATAGTGTACTTGTCTTCTTGCTGAGGGTGGGGTTTTAGTGGGGTTGAGTGGGTTTTTGTCATGTTACAGGGTAAGAATAAAGGAGGAGGATGAATAGTGAAAAATGGTGGGTTGAGTAGTTTATTTGTTTTGGGGTAACGGGGGTTAATGGTAAAGGGTAACGGGGTTAGGGGTAAAGGACTAATGGTGTAAACCATTAAGGACTAACTGTGTTAGTCCCTAAGGACTAACGGTGTAAAAGGTTTAGGGTGTTTAAGTTAAGGGTTAACGGACTTTTTTGGTTTGGGCTTTGGTT
>BQNB010159780.1:0-14875 GCA_026074375.1 Tanacetum coccineum | reverse complement strand
TGGCCACCATTGACTGCCGCCGTTGACTAGTGGTGGCTCCGGTGACGACGTCAGTGACAGCTGGCAGGCTACGTGGCACCACTCAGGAGGTGACATATGGCCATCTGATATCCTCTTCCGAGTATGACTGTCACATCGGAATGCAAGCTGGTAGGCCACGTGGCAAGTATGGGAGCTGGCAGCTGAAATAAGACTTCTGGATCATGGTCAGCTCGTATACCGATGTGACAGTCGTTTAAAGGGTGGAGGTAATAATAATAAAAAACTGTGGTTGCCACGTGGCCTGCCAACTGTCACTGTTGGTAGAACTCTAAAAATACATATAAGAAAGCGGAGGGGTTGGTAAGCGCGAGGCGCTATTTAGAATAACCCTTCTCTTTTTGGGTGATGTTGATCAAACCTGCCTTAAACTTTCCTTATAGCACATAATCTAAAGGTGAGCCGTAACAACGATTAACAAATGGTTATTTTTAATATTAAAATAAAAGAAAAAATATTTTTGTATTTTTATGGTTTTATTAAGAAAATATTCACAAATAAAAAATGATAACTTCGCAAGGAAGGGTCTTCAAAACACTAATCTTCGAACGAAACGCGATAATCGTAACACACTTCCCCGGCAGCGGCGCCAAAAATTTGATATCCTCTTCCAAGTACGCTATACGTAAATATATATAGTATATAAGGATTATATCAAATAATAGTATAGTAAGTATTTTCTGTCAGGTTCAAGATAAACACTTTTAACTAAAACGTTATATCAAAAACCCCCCGGGTCATTTTCCTTTGACGAAGTGCGAATTGAAAATCGGTTAAGTCCGTGATCGCGCGCTTTGATTGATTTCAAAGTATTTTGATTTGGGTTTTCTAAATCTTACTAAATATAAATGAGAAGTAGATAAATGCACGAAAACAAGTAAACAAGAAATGAAAATTAAACACGTAAACTTTAAATGTAAACGAGAATTAAAAACGAGACATTTAAAACCTAAATTATCTATAATTAAACCTAAAATGAACTTTTTGGTTTTTATAAGTCTTAATTAACTAAAAAGCTAGAACAAAAAAAACTAGACTAAAAACGAAGGAGATTTAAGCTTGAAAACACTAAAAACATGAACGGGATTCAATCCCGTTCTTTAAAAACCAAAATTTTGCAATTTTAACCCTACAAAAGCAAATCTAATTTTCCTAGGTTCTCAATGTTAAAAGAAAATTTTCTAAAAAAGAATTATATTTTTTTTACTTTTATTTTATTTATTATGATTTAAAAACCGCTTTAATGAAAATTAATTATTAAAAATAGTAAACAAATTTATAAAAATCTGAGAAAAATCTGAAAAATACTTTGAGTAATAAGGAATTTAAGAAAAATAAAAACGGGGTTACCAGCTTAATGAATAAGCTGTTAATAAGCTAAAAAGGGCTGAAAAAGAAAAAAAGTGAAAAAGGGGTTAAAAGATTAACCAATGCACCCTAATACAGAAAAGTCCCAAGGGCGCAGTTGGTTAAGTGTGTGTGTGTGTGATGTGTTATCAAATGATGTAGTGGGTAGAAGTTCAGGGGTTCGGAGCCATGCTCCACCCCTACTCCCTACTCTTCCTTCTTGTGTTTTCTCCTTTTTGAAAAACTTTAAAAACAAAGTTTTTAAAAACTTATAAATAAGCAACTTTAAAACTTAAAATTATTTTTGAAAAGCAATAATAAGCTCAGAAAATGAGCTTAAAGACAACAGTTTGCTTATTTTATCCCAATGACAATTAGCTAAACTATTTGCTATTCTAGGTCCAAATAAGCTAAGGCAAAACAGTAATAAGCAAAAACAAGTAAGCTCCTACACTTAATAAGCAGATTCAACTAAAAATAAGCAAAAGAAAACAGACCAATAAGCAAGAGAAGGGAAATAAGCTCTAAGCTAAAAAAATGGCAGAACAGCTTTGGGGACAACCTTTTGGCTTATTTTTAAAGCCCTTAATGGATCCTTATGGAAATAAGCTCTATACCTCCTTAAAGACTGATCAATAAGCTACTTAAAACTACTTTTAAAAAACATTTTGAAAATCAAGAAGGCTATAAAAAAACTAATTTGAAAACTGCTTGAAACACTCAGTATGTACTGAGTATTAAGTTGAAAAGACAAAGTGCAGGTTTTAAACTCAAAAACAGATGAACAAATAAGCTCTATAAGCTAAAATAAATCCAAACATATTAAATCTACCCTATAATCTACTTGTGTACTAAGAATTAAAAACTAACTTAAATTCTATCCTACTGAATTTTAAGCTTAAAGATAGCCTTAATGGATTTTTAAACTACTGATGAACTTGACATCTAAATGACCAAGACTCAAATGTAACTACTGCAGGACTAAGGAATTGAATTCTACACTTTTAAAACACTAATCTGAGTATAAAATGAAAAACTAAAGTCAGACTAAAACCAACTTGAGACTTAAAAATGAAACTAAGTCCTTAACTTAAGCTAGCAGATTCAAATTACTACTAACTATCAAGATTAAAAATAGACTTTTAACCTATAAGTACTTTAAATTTCTTCTTTATAAATCTCAAATTGAAGTTGTAAATCACATTTAAGGAACAAGAGTCTCTTAGCAGTACTAACTATAGTTAGTACTGCCTTGATCCAATCACCCCCTTTAAGTGACTCAAACTCATTTTCAACTTATAATTTTGAAATTTAAAGCACAATTTCTTAATACCAGATAGTAGACAGCTAAAAACAAACATAATGAACAATTATCCCTAAGCAAATAAGCAGAATCAATAAGTAAACTAATTATGTTAACATTATTTTTAATTTTGACAGTTTTATGACATATTATGAAAACTTAAGATTCAAACTACCAATCAAAAACAATAAGCATAAAACAACTATTATAAGCACTAATAAACTAGATTAAACAGGAGTAAGCAATCAACAAGCAAGATTAAGCCAAATAGAACAGTTAAGCTAGAAAATTAAATTGACAAAAAAGTAAATGAAAAAAAAAGTACCTACACCTCAGCTAAACAGAGGTATTTGCTCATAATAGAGCTTAATCTACAAGCTCTGGCTTGTAGATAACAAGCCAGTAAAGTCCAATAAGCCCGTCCAAAATTGGCTTATCATCCCACATTAAGCAATCCATTATAAGTAAAGGTAATTGACTGTTTTGGTAAAATAATGAACTTAAAAGCTTAAATAAGCTTTTGAGAAAGCTTATTTAAGAAATACAGGAGTAAGAGCTTATTTAGAGCTTATTTAACCAATTGAAAACATTTGCATCAAAGTAAACAGAATTTGAAAAGAAAATTAAATTTCATTAAAACTTGAAAGGATACAATGCTTTTAAAAAGAAAATACAAGTAAAAATAAAGGACAATTAACTAAAATAAGCTGAAAATAAGCTAATCTACACTACCCTACTCCTAGATATCGATCATTGTGTGAGCTTCCTCCTATTTATAGTGATGTGAGGAGTCTTCTAGATCCAGGGACGCTCTTCCTCTTTTAATCTCAGCCCTTTAATCAAACCGCCTCAAAGATCTTACAATCCTGTCCCTTGATTTGATAAAACGTCACATCACCTAATCATTGGTCTGGGGATCGCCAATGTGTACACCTGATGTCAAAGGTGGCAGGGCTTCTAGAAAGATTAAATTAACTTAAAACGAGGTTAAATGGGTGCAGGGTAAAAGCGGGGAAGAAGGTGAATGGTAAAACGGGCTTTTCTCGCTCTCTTTTCTTTTTATACATTTATGTTTGACCCGTTGATATAAGGTGTTGACCTGGGCTTTTGGGTTTAACATAAAAGGGTTGGGCCGGTGAATATGGTTTTGGTTAAAAGGTTAAATAACTTAACGACCGTTAGTCTTTTATATTAAAAGGACTAACGGTGTTATGCATTTAGGGACTTTTGATGAAATGGGTTTAACATTAAGGGCTGTTTTGGAGTTTTAAGGGTTTTTTACTTTTGTGGCTGACCAAAGCTTGACTGATGTTGACTTTTTGTTGATCATAGCTTGATAAATTCCTCGCTCTTGGAGCACTCTTTCCATTCCTGTTTATTTTGTCCGTTTTTAGCTTTGAATATTTTGTCCATTATCTTTAATATCCGTACCTGCAAATTTGGGTGTGTGTGGTGAGTAATAGGCAATGACATACACAAACACAAAAACAAGCATATATTTGCCATTTTTACATGTTTTCGGTCTTTTGGGTCATTTTACAAGGTAAAAGGTATGTGTAAAATAGCACATACCAACCAATCTCTGTAAAGAGTATCATGGGTAAAATGTATTGCCTAGTGGTCACTGATGACTATAGCAGATTTAGTTGGGTTTTCTTCTTAGCTAAAAAGGATGAGACTAGTGGAATCCTTAAAGACTTCATAACAAGAATAGAAAACCAATTGAATCACAAAGTTAAAATCATCAGATGTGACAATGGGACTGAGTTTAATAATTATGATATGAATCAGTTCTGTGGAATTAAAGGGATTAAGAGGGAATTCAGTAATGCGCGGACTCCACAACAAAATGGAGTTGCTGAAAGAAAGAATAGGACTCTCATAGAGGCAGCTAGAACTATGTTGGCAGATTCATTATTACCTATACCATTTTGGGCTGAAGCAGTTAATACTGCTTGTTATGTACATAGAACATGGTATTAGTGACCAAACCTCATAATAAGACACCTTATGAACTCTTAAATTGTAGAACTACCTATTATAGGTTTTATGAGACCTTTTGGCTGTCCAGTTACTATTCTTAACACCCTTGATCACCTAGTCAAGTTTGATGGAAAGGCTGATGAGGGATTCCTAGTTGGTTACTCTATAAATACCAAGGCTTTTAGAGTATTTAATAGCAGAACTAGGAAGGTAGAGGAAAACCTGCATGTAAACTTTCTTGAAAATAAACCAAATGTTGTAGGAAGTGGACCAAAATGGCTGTTTGATATTGATACTCTAATAAATTCTATAAATTATCAACCAGTAAGTGTCGGAAATAGAACTAATGGTAATGCAGGTTTAGAGACAAATTCTGATACAGGACAAGCTGGAAAAGAAAATGTGTCTGATCAGGAATACATCCTATTACCATTGCTGCATACAAGTTCTAATGTTCCTTCAAATTCTAAGAAGGATGAGTCCTCACCTAAAGTTGATGCTAGAAAGAAGAATGAAGTTAAGGATTTAGCAAAAGAAGGTGATATGAATGGCCCAGGGGAGGTAACTAACACTGACAGCACTAACAGACTTAATATTGTTAGTTCACCAGTTAATATGTTATTCATCTTTACTACTGTGGATCCTAGGAAACAAAGAATAAAGAATAAGTATGAAAGTTTTTATTGATCATCCCCATGCCTGATTGGAGGATACTGTCTGATCTTCAAGATACTGGTATATTTGGAGGTGCATATGATGATGAATATGTGGGTGTAGAGGATGACCTCAGCAACTTGGAAACAAACATGAGTATCAGTCCTATTCCCACAACCATAATCCATAAGGATCATCCTAAAGCACAAATCATTAGAGAGGTGGACTCTGCTGTATAGATAAGAAGAATGCACAAGCATAATGAAGCAGGATTAATAACTTTCATAAACAAGCAGAGAAGAACAAATCATAAAGATTTCCAAAATTGTTTGTTTGCTTGTTTTCTCTCCCAGATGGAACCAAAGAAGGTAACTCAGGCTTTGGATGATGAAAGTTGGGTAGAAGCTATGCAGGAAGAACTTCTCCAGTTCAAACTACTAAATGTTTAGACACTGGTGGATTTACCTCATGGAAAGAAGGCCATTGGTACTAAATGGGTCTTTAGAAACAAGAGAGATCAAAGAGGTATTGTGGTTAGGAACAAAGCCAGGCTGGTAGCACAGGGTTATAGACAAGAAGAAGGTGTAGATTATGATGAGGTTTTTGCTCCTATTGCTAGGATTGAAGCAATCAGGTTATTTTTAGCCTTTGCATCATTTATGGGTTTCACTGTATACCAGATAGATGTAAAGAGTACATTTTTATATGGCACTATTGAAGAGGAGGTTTATGTTAACCAACCTCCAGGTTTTGTGGATCCAGAATTTCCAAATAGAGTGTACAAGGTGGAGAAAGCATTATATGGTCTTCATCAAGCTCCTAGAGCCTGGTATGAGACTTTATCTACTTACTTGTTGGAAAATAGATTCAGAAGAGGGACAATTGATAAGACTTTGTTTATAAAGAAGATCAAGAATGATATTCTACTTGTTCAAGTGTATGTAGATGACATCATTTTTGGTTCTACCAATGAGTCTTTGAGTACTGAGTTTGAGCAGCTTATGTATAAAAGATTTCAGATGAGCTCCATAGGGGAACTCACTTTCTTTTTAGGTCTGCAGGTTGAGCAGAGAAAATATGGCATATTTCTCAGTCAGTGCAAATATAGAGTATGAAATCTTAAAGAAATTTTGGCTTTTTCTAGTGTGAAAGAAGCAAGTACACCAATGGAGACACACAAGATACACTAGTACAGATGTTGATGTCCACTTATATAGGTCCATGATTGGATCATTGATGTACTTAACATCTTCCAGGCCAGACATTATGTTTGTTGTGATGCTTACTCAAGATTTACAAGTTTCAAAAACAAAAAAAAAAAGGTGGAAAATGAAACAAAAAAAACAAAACAACACACAATCAAAAAAAAAAAATATAGATTGGGAAACACAAACGCGAGGTAAGGGTATTGTGAAATTCACAACAAACCCACCAAAAAAAACAAATACAAACAAGATAAAAAAAAACAAAAAAAACAAGGGTGTTTTCAAAAAAAAAAACCCAAACACAACACAAAAAAAAACAAAAACAAAACAAGTGGGTAGGGTTAAACAATAAGATAAACAACAAACAAACACAACAAAAAAACCCCCAAAAAACAAAGGCAAAAAAAAAAAAACATTAATACAACACAAAAAAAAAAATCACACACAAAATAAAGAGAGTCCAGCATTCAACAAAACA
Organism: Tanacetum coccineum; assembly: GCA_026074375.1. Taxonomy (NCBI): domain Eukaryota; kingdom Viridiplantae; phylum Streptophyta; class Magnoliopsida; order Asterales; family Asteraceae; genus Tanacetum; species Tanacetum coccineum. The sequence goes on along the minus strand of BQNB010159780.1, from coordinate 7,866 downwards.
AACAAAGCAATACAACAAAAAAACAGATCAGAACAACTAACCAAAATCAAAAACAATTCAAAACAAACACAACAAAACAAAAAATTTCTGAGGGGTATAAAAAAAGCACCAATAAAATGACAAAATTTCAATCACAAAAAAAACAAACAAATATAAAATAAACAAAAACAACAAAAAAAAAACCATCAACAATTTTAGTTCTACACAAAAAAAATAATACTACAACCCCCTTTCATCAAATTTCTGTACACAAAGATTACAACCAAAACAAAATCAAACAAAAAAAATCACAAAAAAAAAGCAAGAACTAAATAAAGTGATTTTTCTTAATTAATAAGCAAAACCAAGATAAAAAACAATGTATAAAAAAAATTCAACAAAGAAAAACACAAAATAATTCTGAATTTATTAGTGGAAACAAAGAACATATGAGAGTTTTCAACAAACTCAAATTCATAAAGACAATCAAATCGTTAAACAGCTACAATAACAAACAAAACACACAAAAAACAAAACAAAAAACCAAACAAGAGAAAAAATTTTATACAACCAAAAGCTCTCATGAATGCATGCAGTGAAGAGAATCTTTAGATTATCTTAAGGTCAACCCACTTTGGGCCTTTGGTATCCTAAGGATTCACCTATGGATTTGATAGCCTATTCTGATAGTTACTATGCTGGTGCTAGTATTGATAGGAAATCTACAATAGGAGGTTGTCACTTCTTAGGCTGCAGGTTAATCTTATGGCAGTGCAAGAAACAAACAATTATGGCTAATTTAACAACTGAAGCAGAATACATTGTCTGCTATCCAACTGTTGTTGGATAGTTCTTTGCTTCAAAAATCAAATACTTGATTTTATAGGTTAAACTTTATAAAGACAAAGATTCATGTGGATAATGAAAGTGCAATTTGTGTGGTGAAAAATTCTATCTATCATTCAAAGACCAAGCACATAGAAATTAGACATCACTTCATTAGAGATACCTGTGAGAAAAAGTTGATTGAAATGGTCAAGATTCATACAGACTACAATGTTGTAGATCTTCTTACTAAAGCCTTTGATGTGACTAGGTTTTAGTTTTTGATTGCAACATTGGTATGCCTTATTCCATAAAGCATGAATTACAGGAAGGTTTTCACATTTATTAACTTCTAATCATGGTTATACAACAATATGGATCTCATGAATTATCAACAAGTCCTATCTAGTCTTTGTTCTAGTGTGTTTGTGATGAATAATAAAAGGGTTGTTGAATTAGGGGGTGTTGTGTGACCATGTTGTTGTATAATTATTGATGACAGAGTTAAAACAGTTAAAGCAAATGTTAATACTGCTAAATATAATTAGTACTACTAGTTATACTTAAAATAGCTAAAGTTAAAACTGTTAGTCAAAATTAATACTGTTAGTCACAAAATCTTGGATTTGTGTTTTTTCTACATTTGGACTAACATTTGCAGGGATAAGCAAAATTGATTGTCCGTTATCCATGTGAAGTATTAGTTTAGGGGAGCTCCATGATTTTATTATGGCACTCTAGTATGATTGAAAATACATGGTGGCTATCTGACCAAAAGTTTCAAACACAAGAAATTGGAAAACAAATGAGTCCGGGACACTAAGGTACCTCCCGTCGTGGTGGTACCCCTTAACAAAGGTTGGTGATGATGTTGACCAATAAGAGATTGGGTGACAGAATGGAAAGGGCTGCCACTACTGCTTCTAGCTTAGAAGGAGCAGGACAGTGGTAACATAAACTAAGACCCAATCCGTGGCAACACTTAATGAATTAAGTCCTTTAGGATTTAGTTCAGGTAGTGGTCCCAGGTGCCAAGAAACCATATTGGGGATGTAGATGCTCAAACTAGGTTTGAGGTTGCATCTAAAAGTCCAATGATCCACCTCTCTCAAGAGTTAACACACTTGGATATGGGGAGGACAATATGAAACTAATGAAATTGATGGCACATTGTACAAACTTGTGTGAATAAAGTGAGAAAAAAGAATAGAGAGAAATAGTGAGTTATAAACAGAAAGAGAGATGAGTAGATAAAAACAGAAAGAGTGTATTGATGAGCAAAAAGAATTGAGAGATAATTGTGAGTATAAAAACAAAAAGAGAGAATGTGAGATTCAAATTGATGGAAATGCTTGTTGCAACAGCATTGGTATTTATACTGCTAGGCATAAACTTAATACTACCAGTATATAAGTTATGTACTTCTGGCAAATCTTTATAACTGCTAGGGTAAAAGTATAATACGGCAGGCTTAAAGTAGTATTGTTAGGTCCAAATTATACTAGTGGGTGCCCGTTATTTACTGTATGGGAGTCATAACAGAATTTTTCATTAATTAAATAGCCGTTGAGATATTTCCGCCAACAACTTGTTTATAGGGGTCTATGATTTGAAAATTTTGTGATATTTCTTTCTTTAATAATATTTCTTTCTTCTTTCTTATAAAGATTCAATTCTATATTAAGTCGGTCAAATCAAAACCCTAAGCTCTCTCTATAAAATCTCAATCACCTTTACCAAACCCTCATATTCTCATCCACGACCACATCCTAAAAGTTTAATCTCTCTTTAGAGACAATGCACATGGCTAATTTTGTAATTTTGGCGATAAGCACAACATGATTGGCCTACTTGTAGATGTCTGAAGGAAGTTAAGGGTTTCATCAGATCATTAATTTTCTAAATGCTAGTCATATCCAGTATGCCCTCATAGAGAATCCAACAATATATGTTTCTTTTATTAAGCAGTTTTGGAGAACAGCTACTGCTAGAACAAGTGCTACTAGAGAGGTAGAACTAACTGCTACAATTGATGGACAAGAAAAAACTATTATTGAAGCCTTTCTAAGAAGACATCTAAAGTTAGAGGACAATGGTGGTGTTAATACTCTACCCAATTCAGAGATATTTGAGCAACTTACTCTAATGAGGTATGCAACTGATTCTGATAAACTTACATTTCAAAAGGGTAATTTTTTACCTCAGTAGAGGTTTTTCATTTATATAAACCTCTACTGCTTGAGTCCTAAAAAGACTGCTTGGGAGCAGTTTAGTAGCAATATAGCTACTGCTATTATCTGCCTGGCAACAACCAAAACTTTTAACTTCTTAAAATTCATCTTTGATGCCATGGTAAAGAATTTAGATAACCCTCATAAGTTTTTAATGTATCCTAGATTTATCCAAATCTGTTTAAACAAGCAAAGGAGACTTCTTCAACCCCACACAAGAACCTATTCTACTCATATCCTTACATAGAAAGTCTTTAGTAATATGAAGAGGGTTACAAAGGGTTATTCTGGGAAAGACATTCTTTATTTTCTTCCATGAACACTGCATCGAACATCACCTTCAAGAAATCACATTTTACCATCACTATCAACCTCAACATACACCATTCATTGCCCCCATCCACCTCACAACCATCAAACATCCACACCATACCTGTTATTGAGGAAGCTGCTTCCATGCCCCCATGACATACCTCTCCAAAGTGTTCACTCACTTGGACGTGATGAGGGTAGTCTATCACTTCATGAATTAACGGTTCTGTGTACCAATTTGTCAAATAAAGTAACAAGCTTGGAGGCAGAGTTGGCATAAACCAAACAAACTTATGGTACTGCTCTTACAAAATTAATCAAAAAGGTAAAGAAGTTAGAGCAGACTGTGAAGACAAGCCAATCTAGAAGAAGGACAAGAGTGGTACTCTCTGATGAAGAAGAAGTTTCTGAGGATCCTTCCAAACAAGGGAGGAGTTTGATTGAAACATTAGACTTGGATGCTGAAATTTCTTTGGTTCCTCCACATGATGCAGAAATTCAGGAGAAGATTAGTGATGATACGGAGGTATTGCTAGAAGAGGAAGAGACTACTGAATTAATAGAAGAACCTATTGATCTTGTGGAAGATCAAGGAAGTGGTGAAAAAGGGGAACAAGAGGTTACTACTGTTGATACTGCACTTAATACTGCTAGTGTACCAATTAGTACTAGAACTAACTACGGTGGTTTTATGTGGGGAGCAAGTGCAAACAACTTGAGTGTAGTATTGTGTTGCAAATTTGGTATATATAAGAAGGAGTGCATAGAAGAGGAAAGATAAAGGTAAAGCAATCATGATTGAAGATAAATTTGTTCAAAAGAAGTCCAAGAAGCAACTAGAACAAGAAAGGCTTAGTCATGAAGAAGACATTAGATTACAAGAACAGATTGATGAGGAAGAAAGAAAAAGGATTGCAAGAGATTTTGAAATTGCTAAACAATTGCAAGAAGAATATGATAAAGCTGGAAAGAAAGAAGCTATAGCTGAAGTTGTTACTGCTCATGTTATTGATTGGAATGATCCTTCTGTAAAAAGGTATCAATGCACTTCAAATAGACCTAGAACTGTATGCTGAAGTTTAGGAAGAATAAGATTAAGTTTTACTTGAAGAATCAGGGGAGGCTACAAGGATGAAAGATTTTAAAGGAATGAGCTATGATGATATAAGACCAATATTTGAAAAAGTATGGGATCAAGTTCATTCATTTGTGCCTATGGATTCTGAAGAAGAAGTTCAAAGACTAAAAAGAGCAGGTCAAGATGTTGAAGCAAAACCTGCTAAAAGACAAAGAACTAAAGAAGTTTCAGAGTCAGTTCAAGAGCAAACAGATGAAGAACCAAAAATAGATGAATTGTCTCAAGAACAGCTAAATCAAATGGTAATTATAGTTCCAGATGAAGGAATAAATGTTGAAGATCTTCAAACCAAATAGCCAATAATTGGATGGGAAGTCTACTCTGAAGACACTATGCAATTTTGGAAAATCATCAGAGTAGGCAATCACACAGAAGTATATCAGGTTTTTGAAGACATGCTTAAGAATTTTGACAGGGATGATCTGGTCAAATTATGGAGCTTAGTTCAAGAAAGATACAACTCATCAGGACTTACTGAAGATAAAGAGATAGAATTATGGGTTGAACTAAAGATGTTATTTGAACCAGATGCAGAAAATCTTTTAGAACTTCAGAAATATATGCATGATCCTTTGAAATGGTGGTTATATGATATGTGTGCAGTTCATTATGTATCTACAGAGAAAGGACAAGATATATTCATGCTGGTTGAAAAGGATTATCCACTGACAAAGGGACTTGCAACTTTGATGCTATGTAACAAGCTAAGAATGGATCAACATTCAGAGATGGCAGATGAGCTTTTGATAAAGATCTACAATATAGCAAACAGACCAAGGAAGTAAAGTGTTTGGAAGCATCCTCAGCAGAGTACATTAGAAGAAACTTGAGATTTGATGGTAAATCACAAGTTTAGGGGAGGATTGTTGGGATTTAGAGCTTCTACACTTAGTACTGCTAATAGTTAGTTAGTACTGCCAGTACATTGTTAGTACTGCCAGTTATAGTTAATATTGTTAGTTGTATATTTAGTACTGTTAGTCATATATAGTTAGTACTGCTTATGTGATATGCATGAGTTATATTAGGAATAGATATGCATGATCACTTAACGCGTTTTGTAAGCCCATTAGGGTTTCCTTGGTGTATAAAAGGAACCCTTACGACATAGTTAGAAACATGAATCCAAGATAGAAAAGTCATAGTTATTAGCCAAAAGATATAGTTGTTTTGTGAATCATTTAATATATTGAAAGTTTTGTGAAAGTTCTTGTGTTACTGTTATATTGTTTCTTCTGGTGTATAAAGATTAGTTTCAGCATAATCTTTATATATTACTCAGGGTTTCTATCATAGTTGTTTTAGATCTATCTAAGACAACTTAAGCTTTAACAAGCTAATCTAAGATTTGTCAAAAGGGGATCAACAAGATTGCCGACTTGAATGTTTTGTCTAAAATATTCAAGTAATTTACCTTGCAATGCAACTGGTAAAGTCGTCATCTCCGAAAAGCCAAACATGAGAAAATGCACAACATATGTAACTTTACTCAAACAATTCAAAAGCACAACTCAAAACTCAAAACTCAAAACTCAAATTCTCTTCTCATCAAAACTTTCTCTTACTTTACCAAATAAGCATAACATTTCTTCTTCACCAAATGAGAACCCTTTAACCATCTAAAGTTAGGACTGGGAATAATTGAACATATTCCACAAACCATTAGTGTGCATTTTTTTCAATAAGTGATCATAAGATGATTTTGAATATGAAGATGACTATTATTCAAATGATAATTAATCTCATTATTCAATTTAATTACAAAATTGGAATATGAAAATGAAATCGAGACTAGGATTTATCTAGATCACGGAAATATCAATCAAATAACTATAGATATCTTTCTGAGTCTACATGTTTAACCATCCTCGGTTATTGATTGAAATCACGAAGTTGATTGCAAGACAACAAGATTAGTCATACATATGCAACTTATATACTTGCAATGAAATGTTACATTGAATCAGAAGTGTACAAATATTTGTGTATTAACTATGTTCAATATTATATCATGCTGAAACTAACGCACTCTAACTAGGTATTGACAGACTTATGAATTTCAATCGGAAACTCATAAGTACTCGAACTTGAGAAGCAAGACTTGGATGTCATTTCCGAAAACTCAAATCGAGAACGACCAAAACGCAACCTCTAATAAGACAAAACGCAGTACTGTTGTACTATACAAAACGACAAAAGCAGTGTACTTTCTTCTGACAAAACGCAGTACTGTTCACCAAAATGCAACAAAGAATGTCTTAGAAAGGTCAAAACGCAATGAAGAATATTCGAACTTTTTCACCTAAAAACACCTAAAAATCACCCTTTTAAACGTTTTTCCTTGGTTTCTTTTGCACAACTTGGTCCTAGAAGGTTATAACAACTATAAAAACACTTACTTTAACATCACAAACGTGAGAATCAAAGAGTGTCAAAAATAAGACCATAAACCTTCAAAAACAAAACTTTTGATCTAAACTAACCAAGGAAACGCATACACAATCTAGCTAATCATCACATGGGCTCTGATACCAATTGTAGTATATTGGATATCATAACACAAGCATGGATGATTGGGTTGGCTAATTCTCTAGAGAGAGAAAGTGAGGTTTCTAGTAAGAGAAAATGCAATAGCATGAAATGTGATAAAAAGAACAACCAACCCCTTCCCATGGCTGGAAAGGGGTTTATATACAAGTGTTTGTAAGCTCTATGGGCTTGGGAATGGGCTTACACTTGGGTAAAAGACCCGACCTAATACCAAGAGCCATACGCTTACTTTCTAACTACGAGCTATGCTATACTAAATGATACACGGGGGTGACTGAGTCTTTTTCATAATCCTAACATATAACCTGTAAAAATGGTCGTGTTTAGCATGAATTGAGCACCACTATTGATAGTCTCATATTAATTCTCTAATTTGATTAAATGATTCTTCCTAAATATGCCTAATGATAGTATACATTGACGGACTTTGTATCTCATTAGGAGTGCACACTAAGCAAGTAGATATTAGGTTTCTCCTTAGTCAAACTAGACAACTTGCACCTCACATATGTGCTTTGAAGTTTCAAGATAATAACCAGCTCCCATGTAATGCAATTATATGCCTTCATGATTATCTTGATGCTCAATGTTTATATGCTTGTCTATTGAATTCATGTCTATTATAAATGTGTTTGTCTTTTTCTAGCAATTCAGATAAAATATCTCTTAGTTTATCTAAATAACACATGCTCCTAAATGGTAAAGGCTAACATGTTTTACATGATAATTGCAAAAAAAATTACCATGTTTTGTATGCATCATTTTACATGACTTACGTGTTAATTATGCACCTTCACTATGTCAGTTTAATGTATGACATTTAATGTTTAG
>BQNB010159778.1:0-14875 GCA_026074375.1 Tanacetum coccineum | reverse complement strand
CATTTCGTTTTCTTTGTTTGCCAAATGACCGAAAACGGTTTACACGTAATTTCTTGATGTTATTCTTGCATGACAAAATTGCGAGTTCCATGATTCTCTTACGGTGAGCCGTGATTTTTTGTGGCGGTTTGTTGGCCCGTTGAAAACAGTTTCGGGTTGCAAAGTGCATGTCAAAACTGTTTTGATAATTCTGTATGGGTCATCAGTGTCATTCTTTTGATCTCGGCATCATTGATTTTTATTCTGATTGACATACGCAATTCTTATTATTACAACGTAGTTTTGTGAAAGTGTGACGTTGATTGAATTAGTAAGGTTTTTCACCTACTGATATACGCTATATTTATGAATGTAACATATATGTTAGATCACTGCTTATTTGTTAACAATAACAAATGTGATTTTGACATGTTTGATCACTTGTTGATTATAATGGAACAGTGGGTTACCAAAGTAGGCCAAGATAAAGTTACTAACATTATGTTCCACCCGGTTATTTGTCTAATTGATACTTGGTACTGGTGTATTTAGGCGAACTGGTAGTGGTCGATGACTAAGTATGTTGGCTGTTGTAAATCGAGTACTCACGTACTTGAAAGAAACCATGATTATGGTTTAGAATATAATTTCCATAAATATGGTTGCAAAGTGCAACTGCATGTCATGGCTAATTAATTGCGCAATTGACATGAGAACCAAAACATAGATTTGAAACTTTGGCAAGTGAATCACATGTTATGGAACGTACAATCTTTTCAGTTCTTGCTAATTTGTACATTTATTATTGGCCAGAAGAATGTTGTATATGAAATCAAATGTTTGCTCAAGAATTATGGATATTATAAATTCTTTGTTGTGACCAACAATTGATTTGAACAACAACTCGTTTTCCGAGTATTGGAATTTGAATATTGGACGTATGTAAACACGTTCCATATACGGATCCATATGTTGTGTCTATCATTTTTTAATATGTGGATGTTATGACACGAGTGCTCTAGCACTTGGTTCCGGTAGCAACAAGAATTCTTTAAGAACTATAACGATAAAGTGATGAGAGTTGGAGTAGTGATCAAGAAAAATATACATTCATAAGTAATGGATTTTATGCTTGGTATTGATGTAATGTCTTGAGGTCAAAAGAAAAAGTTGTACAACGTATTCAACTATGGCATCATAAGTCGTTGTTTTCTTGTTTAAAAGAAGTTTAATTGTTAAATGACTTGTTAATAAACATTGTGTTATGTTTAAAAGTCAATGCTAACTATTAATAGTGTACCACTTGACGAAGTGGTTAGCTAGGGACTTATTGTATAAGTCGATAATAGGGATGAAAAGTCCAATAAATCTTCTAACTGTGAGATACCCAATTCTTTTCTAATACAATGTTAGAGGTTGAATTCAATGTGGAAAACTCACACTTAGAGATTGGAATACATGTTATATTATCCCAAGGTATGTGTTCGGACCTGCAAGATAAAGAGGTTGAAGTTTATATTTTTAATAATTCTTTTGAAAAAGTACATCGCATGGCACGATTAAAAGAAACTACTTATATGAGTATGAAGTTTTGCCGCTTCAATAAGCTTGGACTTGGCTTAGTATATACTCACGAATGGATAGGGACACATGGCTTGTAAAGCGTCAAGTATAAACATTGGATAGAAACTTGTGTGTATACTATCTTCAGGTATTCAAATGGGTTGACGGATTCAATCGTTATGACACCCTGATTCTCAAATATTTGGAACGTGTAGTATACTAAGATGAAAATTCAATCACAAGACATTTTCATTTATGCATGAGTTTGATTTGTTGTAATTAATTGGGAAATCAAGGATTACACTAAAATGGGAGAGAATTGTTGGTGATTTTAGTGTCATCAAACATTTTGTGTAATAGTGATTTACCTGAGATCAAATGGATTTCAAGTTAAGTTATAATACAAGTTTGGAGGTGTGGAGTGCACGCTTGTATAAACTAATTAACATGATTTCGAGTGAAAAAATGGTAAAGGTTGTAAATGTAAGTCAATGGGTATATAGTGATAGAATTCCTGAGTCACTAAATTAACCATGTGCTTGTCTTTATTGATGACAGTTAGCGACAGTTTTAGGCTGTTGGAAAACTGTTGTTGGACAGATTTAAAGTAATGGTTGTGACTTTTCATTAAAGGGTGTGTCTTTTCACAAAGAGACACACATTTTCCCTACAACCACCATTTAGTTTATATATATATATGTAACCATATTTTGGTCTGATATATGAATATATTTATATCAACAACATATACAACAAATTATCTAATGTTTTGCTCTCTTTCTTTTGCTTTGAGTGTTCATTCTTGTCTTATCCCTATACAAATTTCTTGTAACCCAAGGCAATCAATAGGGTAGAAATATTGTATCAGGAAAGTGAACTTTTTACACGATTCAAGAATTTATCCGGCAGTCTATGATTATCAAGACCCTAAATACTAACATATTACATCAATCTATACTAGCTTATGTGATAGAATTTGGTATATTATGTATAGCAAAGTGTTACATGTTCATGAAATCTTGACAATTTTAAATCCCGCATAGGTTAAAGAAAAGAACCTATGCTACCTCATATACCAGAACGTGGACACACCATACGATTATATGACTTCCAAACTTTTTATAATTGAGCGAACCGAGAGATAAATGTTTACAAGCTCTAGTGATGAAACTTGATATAAGTTGCAGGGGTGTTCATTGTTCGTGTAATACAACGAAAACAACCAAAATCGAACCGAAAATAACCAAATTGAATTTATAATTGAACCCAATTAAGTATTCGGATTTTGGTTCCGTTTCTGGTTTTGGCAAACTAAATCAAAAACCGAACCGAAAAACACATTCATATAAACAATATTTTTTTATATTTATAGAATTTTTTTTATTAAAACTCTTTCTTAGTATAAATACAACATATTTTAAGCTTGAAAATTTTATTGTGATAAAAATTATACAAATAAATAATTAAAATTATGTAATTCGGGTTATTCGGTACGGTTTTTGGCTATTCGGTTTGGTTTTAACAAAAAAAATAACCCAACCCAACTAACCGGACCAAATAAATTGAACAACCAGATAACCGAACCGATGAACACCCATGTAAAGATTGAGTAAACAGAAACATATCAGTGGCTCAAAAAAAGAGAGCAAAGATCGAGTATGATATCCTTTCGTCGTGCTCCCAGGAGTGGTATTGAAGCCACACAATGGGAAGAGATAAAGCAAATTATAGACATGGTGGATGGATTGGTTTAGTATTCTTCATTTAAATGGCAAGCAAAAAGTTTATCTCCAAGCAACTTTCTTCTCTCTATGGTGGCACGTTTAGGCGTTTCGTAATGCATGCATTTTTGGATCGGCCAGACCTAGGCAGAACTTCTTTTTTGATAACTTTCTTTCTATGACTTTTAATTGGGTCAATAGTAGAGGTAAGTCAAATTTAAGTTGATTCAATTGGCTTAAAACCCATCTCTTTGTATGTCTCATATGTAAAAAGAAAAGAGGGAGTCCCATTAGAGGGGGCCAAGACTCCAGGTCCATCTCACTTTAAAGCCCTCACTTGAGTTACATGCTCACGTTACTAAGCTCGGCAATGGTTTTTGTTCCAAGTGATGTATATAAACATAAGACAAGTTTCTTTATTGACCGATGTGGGATGTTAACAAAAGCCTTTGAGGTCTACTATTTCTACCAAATAATTGATACACTTTGTATATGTTGGTGAAGTTTTACTTATCTTTATTTTATACACTTTTTTGTTGTTGTTTTGTATCAACATTATTTTAAACCTTGGTAAACGAATGCTGTTTATACATATCTTGATGATTGAGTGCTGGCAACCCAATGATGATTGATCCGCCCCCATAAAAATTTTAATTGATAGTTATACATATCCTAATCCCTTGAAACTTTAAATCGATGATAGTTTTGAAGCATTCACTTTCCATGAAATTATAAATCCACCAAACTTCTCATATAAAAATGTTAAATTGATTGTTATACATATCTTATTCCCCGAAACATTAAATCTATTTGATAGTTTGAAGCATTCATTTTCCATGAAATCATAAATCCAACTTTATATCATCATCTCAGTTGCCTGAGTCCAACCAACTATGCATCAAGTAATTGTTTCGACACATTTCAAAGATGTGTTTCATTTTCGGCAAATTTTACACTTTTGATATTGAATTTTGTATCACACTTTGTTATTGTGAAGCATATTTCAGGGATGTGCCGTTCAAAAAAAATTTGCTTAGAAATATGATGCATATTTATCAAAATCTTAATAACTTTTTATCCCACATGGGTCAAATTAACGAATCTATGTTATTTAATACTAGTTGGTTACCCGCGCATAGCGGCGGCAATAAAAAATTTACTAACTCAACTTTTTACGTAATTTCCTACCCGCTTAGTGTCAAGATGATGTTGAATCGGTTTACCATCTTTTCTTTTCTTGTGAGATGGCTAAGGATTTGTGGGATTTATTGGCTAAATGGTGAGAGTTAGACATTCCGGTTTGTGCTAATATTTCAGAGTGGTATTCTTGGTTGGATTCTCTTCATGCTTCTTCTAAAGTGCGCTTGTTTCTTGAAGGGGTTGGAGGAACTCTTTTGTGGTCTATTTGAAGCTTCCGTAATCGTTTGGTCTTTTCTAGTTCTCCTCCTAAAAAGGCGTTGCTTTGGGATTCAATTGTTTCGCATTCTTTCTTATGAATTTCATCTAGAAATCCTAAGTTTAACTTTAGTTGGTTAGATTGGTTAAAAAACCCTGTTGCGTTTATTTCTTCCATGTAATCCTTTTCCTAGCATTTGCTAGTTTTTATTGATATGCCGCCGTTCAAAAAAAAAAAATCTTAATAACTTTTTATCCCACATAGTTCAAATTAACGAATCTATGTTATTTAATATACCACAAATGACCATACGTGTTTGGTTTAATGTTAACTATCCACAGAAAAAGAAAGGAAGTTTTAGGAGGTTACAATTTTCTTTCGGATGTGTGAAATTTTTTTATACTTCCAGAAACTTACATGCACTCGTAATTTTCTCATTTTTTAAGCGATCAAGATGTTAATGTTTACAATCTGAAACGATAAAACTTGATATCGTTGTTTAGAAATATAATACATGTTTATGAAAAATGTTGATAACTTTTATCCCCACATGCGTCAAATAAAAGAAGGGTAAAAGACATAGAATACTAACGTACTTTCTGAAAATTATCACAATGAACCATTTTTTTTTTGAACGGCAACTTTATTAAAAAAAACTAGCAAGGAGCTAGAAAGACATTACAAAGAAAAAAGATAGGGGTTTTTTAACCAATACTCCCAAGAAAAAACCCTTAAAGACTAGAAAATTACAACTGAAAATTGAACTCTTACCCGGAGACTTTAACTGCTGAAAGGCCTATAAAGAGGGATGAAAAAAAATAACTCTAGCCCTGTGTCTAGAGAATAAATCCCTCACTCTCGGAAGGTACCGAGCCACCCAGTTTTCACTACATGGAGGTGTCTCTGATGAAGACCAAAAAAGCCCCGGGGGAAAAAAAGATAATAAAAGAGACAAAGAAGCTAAAGTTATCCAATAGAAAACATAAGCTATTTTGCACCACCAAAAGCGCGCCATGGCACATCACAAGACTGTGGCCATCTCGTTCCAGCAAGAGCAACAATTGTTTTTTCAGTTTTTTTTTTCAGCCCATGCCTTATCCAATTAATTGACATTCAGTGCCCCACTGTGAGAAAGCCAAAGAGATAAGATATTGAAGCTAACACGAATATGATATAAGAGCACTTTTCTTAATCAGGTTGAGCACAGAAAATGATGCTGTTAAACGTTATCTCCTTTTCCACCAGAAATAAAAAAGAAACGACTTAATATCGTATACAACATCGGGACGTTTACCTTAGAAAAACCTACCACGAACAAAACCAACTATTTACAAAACTACAATAAGACGGCTACAAATGTAGGAGAAGGAAGTATAAAACCCATTTACGTACAAGAGAACCAAAACTTTTATAAGTCAAATCGCTTTGCATGCAAAGAATATTGTGATAAGCAGATAACTCACATTACCATTGCAGGAGGAGCACGATTATTGTCAGGGGAATATATCTAATGCCTCGAGCCGACAAGTTTAACACCCATGATAACACCTCAATTCAGTACTTTCAATTATTTTTTTTTCAACTTGAACCAAACGTTTGTTACCGTTTTAGTTATTATGTTGGCAACGTCTAGTCCATTATTTTAGCTAACAATCGTTGCATTCATTTTGTTACTGCTTGTTTACGGTGAATTTCGGCTGGTTTTTTACGTCTTTCGCTCGTTTTTTTTTTTTTTTTTTTTCTTTTTATATTGATTTGTCTTGTTTTTTCGATTTTGGTTCTAAGTTTTTTTACATTTTTCGTTTGATTTTTACGTTTTCGCCCGGTTTTTTTATTTTTTTCGTTTTTCCGCCCGTTTTTTTTTTTTTTTTTTTTTTTTTTAATTTTTAATGTTTTCCACCATTTTATTCGATTTCCGTCTCTCTCTCGTTTTTTACGGTTTTCACTCGATTTTTTTTTTTACTTGTTTCGTACAACGTTTTTTATCCGCTTTTTCGTTTCTATTTTTTAACATTTTATGGCCTTCACGTTTTTTTTTACGATTTCGTTCTTGTTTTTTTATGTTTCGTCCGTTTTTTACGTTTTCTTTAGTTTTTTTTACTTTTTCTCCGGTTTCTTACGCTTTCGTCCTATTTTACGTTTTCGTCCGTTTTTTACTATTTCGTCTTGTTTTTTACGTTTTCGTTTGTTCTTTTATGATTTCATACGCTTTTTACGTTTTTGTCCGTAAAATTTATATAAATAAAAGGAGGTATACGGAATAAAAAAAAATAAAAAAAAAAGGATGAAACGTTAAAAACGTTTATAAAAACGTAAAAAATATGGACGGAAAACATAAAAAACGGCACGAAACGTTAAAATACAGATCGAAAATCGTATTTGGAAAACGTTTAAAAAAAAAATAACGTAGACTGAAACGTTAAGCATAAAATATTTTAAAAAAAAACGTTACCGAAAACGTTTTTCTAAGTTGGATATGGTTATTACAGAGATTGCCAATTCATTTTTTATGATATTCAATCTAAGTAATAACTTTTCTTTCTTTATCGTTTTACCAACGACGAAGGTTTCGGTGATGATTACGGTTTTCTTCTTGGTTACTAATTGGGAACTCTACGTGTTCCTCAAACTTCTTATACTCTAGGATCATTTTTATTAACTCTAAATTTTTTTTTTTATAGCGATATGAATAAGGATATTGTTTTTTTACATTTGTCAGAGGTGATATAAAATAATTGCTATTAGTTGCTTCGAATATGATGAGTTTTTATCAAAATTTTTGAAAAGTTTTGTTTGTCATCCCACATAGTTCAATGAAGCAAATAAATGCTTCTTTATAAACCACCAATGTTTATACAATATAGGTAGTTTGTTTATCTTAGTATTAACTCGCGAATCACGTGTGACACAAGTTGAATGTGTAGAGGCTATCATTCTCTCTCTTGTTTCCGTTTACGACGAATTTTATACGATTTGCCAATCTTTTTTTTCTTCTAGACTATAATATTTTTTGAGCTAATTACACGTCCTTCCGTCCTTGTCGATTGCACCCAAAAAATTGAAGGTTTTCCGTACCTGTTTTCGAAGTTAATTACACCAGGACGTCTATGTTAATTGACACAAATGAGTGACCGGTCCTTTGCACCCTAGCTCACCAATCTAGAATTTACGTTTGTTTTCGTTGTCCACAGTGTCAAGGGCTTTTGCAATCACCTTCACATCCTAATATCCCTAGGACCATGTTTGAACCATTTTTTCTTTCTATTTCTTTCTAAACCAATTGATTGACTAAAATAACGTCTATTTATTTTTAGCATCATTTTTATCCCATTGTTTATATTACACTTTTTGTATGAGTTATTGTAAAGTATTGTGTTACTTAATAGGTTGTATTTAGATATTGCTGTAATTATGGATAAGTACTTGTGTGATGTTATGATAAAGGCACGCATTTTGGAAAATTAAACGTAGGATGTTCGGAAGAAAGTCTTTGATCTGACAAAGAAAAAACTCGTATTATGCGAGAACCTATAAGAACGTATCAAGACTTTGACGAACATCAAAAGACCGTTTGCACTGACTTTGTTTGACGATTCAAAACTAGGGTCCATTGCCATTGACTTTGAGAATACGCCGTATTCCACATTTCAACGTCCATACGCCGCTTATAGTCACTTTGGTAAACGATGAAGAACCAACTGTTTTTTGTTTTACTTCAATAGACCGTATCCATCAAGGAGGATACGGCGCGTTCCCGTGACTTACCTCACATATTAACCACGAAGGATCTGGACGACCCTATCCGCTCGTATCCAGGATGACATCAATAAGCATGATTCAAATATAGTAATAAAATATGTATGGAAGAAATCAAATTGGTCTCTTATTGCCAGAATCCCCAATACGCGTTATACCCACATTGCTCGATAGGCGTTACTCGACCCTCTGTTTTCCAAGGCCTCTTTTATAAATAGTAAGAACCCAATACTGGTCTTGCAGTGAATCCCATAAACCAACAAAGTCGACTCAAGAGGAAGAGTCAAAATAAAGGAGCATTGATAGAAGGTCAGAAAAGACGCCTCAAGTTCATAGAAAAACTCTTGTAATCTCTTTTTGCGCACGAATGCGCGTTTTATTTCGATTAAGGTTACTTTATTAATCGTTCATATATCAAACCGTGTTGTGTATTTTTTACAATGTCTTGCGGATGATACCATGTGGCTCAGTCGTCGCGAATCGTTCTATATGCAAATCGATCGGTGCAGATGAATAATTGTGTCTGTGCGGGCTACATAGTTGACAAAAAAATATCCAACTGTCTCTTTTTTTGATATGTAATATAAATCTTCTTCTAACTTTTAGAAATCTACACACTTAAACACTTTAATTACCTAACTCATTTCTACCATTTTCGCAAATTCAGTAACCACTATTCTCTATTCACTTTTATATATTTTATTCTACTAATGTCATTCACGATTTATTTTTTTTATACCTCTTCGCGAACGATGAAGGATGAAGTTTAATAGCGGGAGTTGCTATTTCGTACGGAGGCTGTTCTTGCAGGCTTATGAAGCCTTGTCAAAGCCATAATATCCAACGAACCTCAGTAGTACGGGATCATTTACGGTGATCATGATAGTTTAGTGGCGGCTTATCTTCTTCAAACACCCACACTATGGACGAAGACAAATTTCGTCAACCTTTCAGTATTAGCCGAACCGAAAACATTTACACAAATTATATCGCGATGTAACTGATTCTTCCTCTTTTTTTTCATCCAAACAATATGTGATTGTGACGGAAAAGGTTAGAATTTAATCTATTAATGTATTGTACTTATGCAATTCGTCAAATGGCATACGGAGCCGTTCCTGATGCTCTAGACGAATATCTGCTTGCCAAATGGTGCGGACATGAGCCCGAGAGTTTGAGTCTTCGATGTTTTGTTAAGGTCTTCATGAAAGTTATATGGTGAAGCGTTTTTGCAAAAGCCGACATATATTGACATGAAAAAACTCTAATCTCGTCACGATGAAAAGCATGGGTTTCTTGGGATTAGAAAGCATTGATTGCACAGGCTGGCCATAGGAGAATTGCCCAGTTACATACAGAGCTCAATTTTTGTATGGTGTGTGGTTCACGGGTCCATATTCCATTCATTTTATTGGAAGCGGAATATCCTCCCCAAGATTTATGGATTTGGCATGCGTTCTTTGGTGTCTCCGGGATGAATAACGACGTGAACGTTTTACGTCAATCCCCTCTTTTCAATGATCTCAAATCGGGGAGAGCATCGGATGTTCCATTCGTGGCTAACAACGTGCCTTATAAAAGGGGATATTATCTTACTGACGAGATATATCCGCAATTATCCGTTCTTATTAAATCAATTAAAAATCCAGGTACGAATGATCATAATAGAATAGTGTACTATGGTCAATTAAAAATCCGGTACTTTGTCAATAAAAGAGCTAAAACGTGTAAGTGCTGACGGAATTCACTTAACGTCGTTTGAAAACAGCGATGATACATGCTCCAATGGTTTGCCACAAGGACGGTTTTTGCACTTTTGAAAAGTTTAGAACGAAAAATGTAATTTTGCCAAAAATTAAGGACTATTTATGCAATTTTACTCTGAAAATAACGGGAGTTTAAAACGTATGTGAAACAAACAAAAACATCTTTTTTTTTCTCCTTAAAAATGCCCATAGATTATAGTCGTAATCCTCCAAATTTCTTCTAAAATTATGGTTTTTACGACCAAACTTTTGCACCTATTTTGGATTAAATTCATAATTTGCCCAACTTGAAAGTGACATTCAATACTTGTGAAGATTTTCCAGCGAGTGACAGAAACCTCTAAACTGAAAAAGTATACGAGAATATTGCCATTCAATGTTTTGACTTCCCATATAACTAGTTATAATACCCGTGCACGCACATGTTTTCTTTTTTAGATTTTTAATTATATATTATTATCGATTAAAAAACAAACTTAACGTGTTTTAAATGGTTTTATTTGATGGATTAAAATAGAAAATATTTTTCATACAGATTATAGGTCATCAAGAGTGTTCTTTTTTATATAATACAATGGCACATTTGATAGCCATACATCATTGAATAAAAGATACCTCACTATAAGGGAAACAATACCTTTTACACTTTCAGTCAAATAATAAAACATTGCATATTACATCTAAAATAATAATCATATAATATGAGTAAGCAAAATTCATCAATGCATACAAAGCTTATGTGATAAAACATGGTATATTATGTTTAGCAAAGTGTTACATATTCGTGAAACTTTGACAACTTTTAATCCCACATGGTAGAGAATTTGTATGAGTTGCAAACTTTTTATACGTACTTGGGAAGATTTTCATGAACTTTTGGCTTGCTTAGAGCATCAATATGGTGACATACGATTTCTCACTTTTTTTGTGTCATTCAACGTTACTCAGCATCTTTATCTTTAACATTTACACTCCAAAACACCCTTCACTAGTGACATGTCATTTCCCTTATTTGGGTCCCGTCACTCACAATTTATTTTCTTTTTCGTTTTTTTCACATAAACTTAATTTCATTAATTCAAATAACATTGCAATACGAAACTTGTAAAAATACAAATAAGACATTAAAATGGACGACCCCAATATTACTATGGATGAGTATATCAGGCTTGAGGAAGAAAAAGCTCGTAGGCGTGGTAGGGTGTATAACTGGGAAACTGCTACGTATGGTAAGAAAAAAGTTTTAAAAAAGCTCGTTTAACATTCAATGTATATTAGCTTATGTGATAGAACTTGGTATATATATGTTCAGCAAAGTGCTGCATATTCATGAAATCTTGACAATCTTTAGTCCCACATAGGTTAAAGAAAAGAATATATGCTACCTCATATACCACAATACGTACACACCATACATTTTGGATCTAGTACTAACTTTCCATATAACATGTCATAGGGCCGTCACTTTAAATCACACTTTATAAAACAACTATAACTAAAACAAACTATAACTAAAACATTACCTCCAACTATATCATGTTATACACGCAAGTGTCACTCACTTAAAAAGAAAACATATTACCTTGGCCAACCCTACCGCACATTCGGCTCTATAACATAGCTATAGCATTTGGGGCGGTGCAGTTTGGCAATGCCGTAGGCAAAAAAATTGCTATATAACAGATTATAAGATATTGCGATGTGTGCTCTTAAAAATATAATACATATTCATGAAAAATCATGACAACTTTTTAATCCCACATAAGTCGAATAAAAGAATCAAGAATGTATGTTAATATGTTCTAATCATTTTAGTTAACATTTTCTGTAATACTTAAGGAAAAGAAACGAAAAAGACAACGATGTAGCCCTTTTTTTATAAATAGCTTCTTTTGTTAAATAATATTCGTTTTTCTAAGCGAATAAAAGACATATTTGAAGGTGTTTGTTATGTGAAGTGGTGGTTAATGTGGCGGTTCAAAAATCAACTACTTTTTTGTGATAGTCATCCTCGTAGAGAAATTCTTTTTGATAGTGTTTTAATTGTTGTATCTTCAAAATTTATAAGGTTACTTGGATGAAAAAGTCTAATATCATTAGTTTGTAATTTCTTTTAACTTCTTGCTAGTTTTTAATACATCTCTCGCTACAGAAAAAAGCTTAAACATCACCAAAGCATATCTCAAAGAACTTTTGTATGTTTGAAACTAATTACAAACTGGGTATGATGCATCATGTTCCCGTAAAATTTAGAACACAATCAACAAACTTATAAGGGTTGTATGATCTATACCTCCTCGTTTGACTTTCAATAATTTTTTAATTTCGAAATAAGTTGTTATTTTTTTTTGAACGGCAATTTTATTAAAAAACTAACAAGGAGCTAGAAATTACAAATTAAAAAGATTTGGGTTTTTAAGCCACTCATTCCAACTAAAAGGAACTTTGCTTCTATACCTACACCAATAGAATGATTTAGTAATAACATCATCAAAAAAAATGCTAATTTCTTAATAAATTTCGCCGTTAAAAAAAATTAATTGAAATATATTATTTTCTTGATTTTTTTTTCTAGAACCCTTCAAAACTATAGAAAATGGATCATGAACATGACCAGAAGCGGACCTAGGCTTGATAAGGTGGTTTCTTTAGAAATCAAAGTTCTTTATGAGTTATATATATAGAGAGAAAATATAGGGCTTCCTTAAAACTTGACCGGGAACCACCTTGTACATCTAATTGAGAAGAAAGAAAGACACAATAGCGATTAATGGGAATAAAATATAACAAAACTCGCAGCCCTATACCGCACTATTAAGCGGGTAAAGGATTGCCCTATTGAATTTTTTCGCTCGACAAATCAAAGGAACCACCTTCATTGTGCAACTGAGTCCGCCACTGAACATGACCCCAACAGCCAACATGAATACAACATGCATGCTCAAGAAAACCTTGTTTGATTTTATTTCTTTTAAAACCATGCATAATATCATATTATAGATACCACTTTTATCATTGTTGTCATTACGATATATGTTTTGGGTCATTCACTATGTTCTTGAGTCTGAGTTAATGAAGAAAATGAAAGAAAGTGAAAAGAAATACATCTAACTTGTGTTCTTAAGTAAGACTTAAAAGGAAAAGAAAAGGAAAAGGAATTAAAAACTAGTGTAATTTGCTTGATTTTGAAAGGAATGTGTTTTCTCCCAATTTTGGGGTGAAAATGTTTCCTTCTTTTACTTTCTTTTACTTTACTAAAAAAACTTAAGAACACAGTGTAAAAGTTCCACTTTTGGCTCTTTGAAATCCCATACCAACAACCAAAACAACAAATATATAATCTGGTCTAAACAAAGTATCACAGATATGTCATATGAAATATAGACAAATCATACTTTTACCGTAAAGTACACCTGAAAGTAAGAAGACTGATTACATTAAAACCTCCGACCTTTCAGATCAATACTATTCTCATAAATTTATTCTGATAAGTGTAGAATACACATATCCATTTATGCCTAAAAATAACCCAATTAAATCCAAAACAGACAAAAATGGCAAAAATATGCTTGTATTTGTGTTTTATGTATGCAGGTAAGGATAATTCAAAAATCACATGAAAACCGTCAAAAACGGGCAAGCACGGACACGAGAATCAGAAGAGTATAAAAAGAAGCCAAAGAATCAAAGCCGAAGCCAGAAAAATCAAAGCCTGAGCCAAATCATGGTCAACAAAAGTCAACAAACCTAAAACAAAACCCACTTTTCTTTTATAACATCCACAAGGGCCAATCTTGCTATTCTCTAAAGTTATTTATAACTAAGAAAATAGAAAAGAGAACACAAGGACCAATTGTGTAAAATCTCCAATCTTATAACAGTTTTAACTGTCAAATAAACGCGCCAAAACCTTTTACTATTCACCCGTCGTCCCTAAGTTACCTTTTACTCAAATTAAAGGGGTTTCTCAAATTAAAGGGTGCGTTGGTCAATTCATGAGCCCACTAACACAAATGAAGGGACAAATCAGTCTTTATCAATGGATTACTTAACCTCTCCCAATCAAAGGCCACATCAACAATGGTGAAAGCACAATGGAATGTGGGTTTTTGTGCTAAAACACTCACAAAAGAAGCACAAACGTCACATCAATGGAATGACATGCTGGCAATCCTCAAGTGTCCACAGCTTGATCAAACGGCCACAATAGAAGCTCAAATGATTGAAGAAATGATTGGTTGAGATTGAAAGTTTGGAGAGCAGGGCAAGAGGGCTAGAATCTTCCAAGGCAGCCTATAAATAGGCCTCACTTCTCACACACCAAGAGAATCTAGTTTTTAGTAAATTTTAGTCTAGCTCAATTTCGTATTTTTACCTAAATGTAATTTTCCTTAAATGTTTTTGTAATCTCCTTTTCTAGTAATGTAATTCAGTTTTCAATTAATGAAACTCGGTTTTTAGTTATCATAAGCTCTTCTTACTTTCAACCTTTAAGCTCTCTCAATAAGCATGTCTTACTCAATAAGCTAACAAGCTCATAATAAGCTCTCAAGAGTCTATAAGCTTTTGATTTGATCTTAATTACTCTTAATCATACTCTAAACCTTAAATCAGTTTAATCTATCATGGATCTTATAGGATTAGAGCTTTTGGAAGGGGATCTTAACTTGGAACAGATCCCAAGGACTTATGCC
>BQNB010159777.1:0-14875 GCA_026074375.1 Tanacetum coccineum | reverse complement strand
GAGGGTAAGTGTATACCAAGCTTAGTAGTATTTATTCTGATTAACGGGGTTCCAACTTCCGAGTGACACGTTTGTTCGTTGTTGCAGCACCGATTCAACGCGCAGACATATTAATACCCACAGTGATTGCGGTAAGTAAGAGTAATTTCTTTGAAGTCACGTTGAAAGTCATCTTTTTATCTAGTTTAATATTATGTACTATCGATCGAGCAGGTTGTATCTCCATTTCCACCTTCAGATAAGATTGGACTAATCTCTGTACAAAGGGCATCGGAGTCTAGAAAAGTTGTTGACATGAAGCAGATGAAAATGGATTGGGTTCCATATGTTCCATTGGGAAAACGGTATTCATTTTGCGTTTTACATTACAGGGTTCCCATTATGCTACTAACTGTAAGAATATTATTCAAATGACCTCTTGAAACCAATGAGGTGAGAATCTGTATATATAGGGATAATACAACAATGTTTACAAATATCACTCCTATGATTAAGGAGATTGATTTAACTAAATGTCTATGATTAAGGAAAACAAATAAATTCAATAAATGTTATAGTTATCCGTTAATAGTGGTTCTATCTCATTTTCACTCAAGTATCTCAGGCTGTTGCAGCAAACCAAAAGTCTTTGACATTGCAGTCTTTACCTCTTAAACAAGTCTGAAATTTGCTAACATAGATAGTTATTCCTTCTCTGTCCATGGCCACCAATACATGTCTCTAAGGTTATAGTACTTCTTATCCGCTCCCAGATGTACGAAGTACCATGATGCATGGGCCTCGTCCATTTCACTTCCTACCAATGGAACCTAAATACGATCCATATAATACAAACTCTCGTCTCATTTTCTTTCCATCTGTTGATCTAAACCATGTAGTATTTCTGCGAGTATGTTCTCTTGCTTGAACGCCTCACTTTGGGCTGTTAGTATCATTCCTCTTACTCCATACTGAATAGTCATAGCCATCGCTCGAACACGTCTAGGTTTCACTCGTTCCTTCCTACTTAACGCATCAGTCACCACATTTGCCTTACCTAGATGGTAGCGAATTTCGTACTTATACTCACTATACAATTTAATCCATAAGGTACTAACCATCGTCTGCCCTCTTTTCCATTTGTTGGTCCAGGCCATGCAGCAATTCTGCTAGCGCGTTCTCTACCTTGGACGTCTCACTTGAAGTAGCCAATATCTTGTCCTTAACACTTGACTGGATAGTCATGGACATTGCTCTTACTCGTATTAGTTTCACTCTCCCTTTCTACTCAACGCATCAACCACTACATTCGATTTATCGAAGAGTCACACAAATCATTCTTCAAAGTCTGGAAAGCCTCTTTTCGTTCTGCGCCCCACTCATACTTCTGATCCCTCTCAGTTAGGGAAGTAATAGGTTTAACAATCTTAGAAAATTTTGCGATGAAACGTAGGCAGGTAACCTGCCAATCCTAAGAATAATCATATCTCAGATTGTGACAACCATGACTTGAGTAGGTTAGTCAAACCGTTAGTGTTGACTTATGTGTCTGTTGAAAAGTATTGTTTATGTGATTCTATGTGTTTATATGTGTTTTTATGTGTTTACGAGGTATTGGTAACCAAACTATTGAGTGTGATCATCTCAATGAGATTAGGAATGATGAGAAAATTTGTGGAGTTCATTTCGTTCATTTTTAATGACAAGGAAATGATTTTTTTTATAATTGAGCGTTTGCGAGTTAATTGTGTAAGTATATATACGTATACGTATTTCGTGTTAGTTATCTAAGATAGGTTTAGCTTTTAAGTGTTAGATTAAGAAAATGTAAAATTTCTATTTTTGGAAAGTTAGGTTAGAAATGAAAAGTTATTATTAGAAAGATAGTAAACTGCGTTTATGCAAAAAGGTTTAGTCAAATAAGTAAATATTTTTACAAAAACTTAAGGTTTTAATTGTAAATATATAATTAATAAAAAAATAATAATATATATATATTTATTTATTCGGCCGAATAGGGTAAAAAGAAAAAAAAAGATATAATTAAGTCCTAATCCTAATCTAAAACTAATTAGACTCAAACTAAAACACATCTAGGGAGGCCTATATATATAATTCATGAATCCCTTCCCTCCCCATACCCTAGTTCGACCGGCCATAAGGAGAAGGAAGAGAGAAGACGAATTTTTTTTAGGGTTTCACTAAGGTACGATCCGATCTTTTAATTATAGTTTGTTTATAATTCTAGTAACTTAATTATGATGGATTAGGGTTTAAATTAAGTTTTATAAATTAGGGTTAGTAATATCCAGAAAGTTTTTATGATAATAATAATGTTAGTTTAATCATTAATTAATTAAATTAGCGATATGATCATGCGTTAGGGCTTAGATCACTCGAATTAGATGTTTAATTCACTGCAGAAAGTTAGGCAGTTTTGTAACGAGCATAACTCGGTCATAAAAGATCAAATAAATAATTTACAACATACTGGAGATAACCTCAGAGAGTCTACTTTCTAGAAAAGTCGCCTCATAAGTTTTTATGGTCGGGAAGTGGGTCAAATGGTCATTACAAAATCAGTGTGTAAAACAGTGACGAATTTTTCATTTGGTTTTCTATATTTATCTAAAAATACTTAGACATTTGAGTTAGAGGCTCGTAGTCACTGTGGATAGATCGCTAAATTTGGTGGTGGTTTTTTTGATTTTGGCTAAGGTCATAGTGAGGTCTAAGTTAGGTAATTAATGCCATACTTTTAGAAAGGTCAGATTCAGGATGAATATTAAAACCTCTTTGGGATTAATGAATTATCTAAGGGGTATTTATAAAAGGTTAGTGCTTGGGTAGAGATATGAGAGGTTCAATAAAGGACAAATATTTATCATGGGAATTTGGTTTGAATATGGGAGTGTTTGAAGTAGTACGTTTAGGGCGCCGCAAGTAAGAAGTAAAAGTCTGCTAAAAACCAAAAGTTAGGAGTAGCATTTAAGTAATAAAAGAAATATGTAAGAATGGGTAAAGTTTAAATGATTAATAGGACTATGAAAATAGAGCTTAGGTATCCATCCATAGTTGAAGTTATATCATATTGGTTGAATTCTACTAATTGATGGTGCAAATAATGTGTTATTTTTGTGTAGATTGTTTCGTGAAATTTTGTGAAGTTTTGTTGGGGGGGATCTTTTGGTAAGCTAAGCATCAGTGAGTTTGCATAGTCCCCAAACCCACCCTTAAGATGTTTTTACATTGGATGGAAATGTGCCAAGATATTTTGAATGTGTTTTAATCGCTGTGAGTAATTTGTTTTATACTTGATGCATGACCGTTTAGGAGTTATTGATATGTAGTATGCTTAATGTTGTTATGATTTTTGTGTGGTTCCGGTTAGAGGGTAGTGCATCTACTCTATTCCAAATCAATTGGAGGATTGAATAAGATCCCTATTTCTGTGTGGTGTCCGAGTTAGAGGTTAGTGTCTTCTACTATTCCAAATCTAAATTGGAGGATTGAAATAAGATTCCCATTTCGGTGGGTTCAGTTAGAGGGTAGTGCTTACTACCTATTCCAAATCTAATTGAGGATTTGAAATAATATCCCATAACAGGTGTGAGTCCGGTTTGGAGTAGTTGACCCTACTCATCCAAATCTAAACTAGGGTTGAAATAAATACTACCACTCTGTGTGTTCCGATCAGTAGGGTAATGGAATTACCCCAGGTTGTTATATTTCTTGTCTTGAATTTTTGCATTGATTGAATTTGGATAATTGTTGCATGTCTTTCTATTGGCGAGAACTTTCGTTTCATCAATAAAGACGCCTTTTGGATTTTTGGTTAGGTTTTGGGTATTGTTATGACACTATGTGTCTTTGCTTTACTTTAGCTTTCATTTTAGTATTCTCTATAGAGACACCGTGTGTTGTGATGATATCCATTCTTGTTTACGCCTCGCGTTTCCGCCTTGGCGGGGTGTGACAGATTGGTATCAGAGCTGATGGTTATAGAGAACTAGGTGGTTGAGCCTAGACTATAGCTTAAGGGTCCCTCATATAGATGCATTTAGGGCTTATGTGTAAGTATATACTAATTATGCTTATTTTCCCAAAGTTTTATAAAGTACCTTATACTATATACTATATATATATAAGTTCAGTTTTCTTTGTTATTTTGAGATCTGTGTCCTGATATAGTCTATGTATGTGATCTATTATAGTATGTCTCCTCCAATCCGTAGAAAATATCATGCTTTAGTGGCTTTTGTAACTGGGTGTAGGAGGATTAACAAAATCAGACGGGGTAACCGCAAGATTCGAGTTCCTATTGCTATGTGGCCTTGTAAAGTTGAAGAAAAGATGACATTGAAGGAGGTTGATGGAAAAACAATCCAGGAGTTTGAAATGAAGATAATTGCCAAGGATGGCACTATCACCAGAGTTCCGGGAACATTTCCGGGGTATAAAACGTCAGAAGAAGAGTCATTTAAAAAGGTTTAAAAAATTAATAGTCATTAGAATTTTTCAATTTACATACCGTCATTTACTTTTAATGCAATTTAAATACTTGTCATTTATTTTAAAAAGCATTTTACTTTACTTGTCATTTAATTTCTTGAAACTTGTTTTTTTTAAGTATTTTAATTCGTTAAACCTAAGCCCGCACTTGATGAACATTTCACGTCACTTAGCAAGCATTTTCATCATTTATATCTTTTAGATCAATTTTAGTATAATCTTGTAGTTTTAAATCTTAGAATTAATATTAGTTTAATTTTTAGTATAAAAATATTATTGTCATTGTCGTTTATTGTTATTTAGCGAGCATGCCCGTTTTAGTATTATTTTAGCTTTATTATAATTTTTATATTATATTTTTAGTTTAAAACCAAAACCAACATATTTGCCATTCAAGCATCAAACGAAACATTGTCGTAAATTTCAATTCATCTCTCACCGTGGAAACGACACTCGGAAGATAGACTATTATTTTTTCTAAAGTGATTTTCTTATCTAACGGGATACTCTCTATACTATTACTATTTGGTATTTTATATATTTTATTATATATATTTATATCGAACCAAAACGCGACCTGTACGAATTTGTGGATCATCCACAACTTCAGCAAAGGAGTCACAGGAATGAGTTTGCACCACGTCGACTATCCCAGCCGGATGGTAACATGAATGGATGGTTATTAGAGGACGAGGATGAAGTTGAAAGGAATGAAGTGGATTCAGACCTTGAGTCTACTGCAAGTAGCAAGCCTGTGTGGGAGAAGACCACTAAAGCTGATCGTGACCGTGCGTCTTATCACTGTCCATGGTGTTCTAAGTAGTTGTTATGTTTTAGCTTGTTTTGTTTTCTTT
Organism: Tanacetum coccineum; assembly: GCA_026074375.1. Taxonomy (NCBI): domain Eukaryota; kingdom Viridiplantae; phylum Streptophyta; class Magnoliopsida; order Asterales; family Asteraceae; genus Tanacetum; species Tanacetum coccineum. Next base: position 9,530 of record BQNB010159777.1, on the reverse strand, counting down.
CGGCGTTTGGAGCCATGTTAGGGATGTTATTTTCGATGTTGGATTTTAAGTATTAATAATAAAAGTGATTATTAGGATTATTCTTTGTGTTATTTGTCGGGTTTATTTGTTTCAAGGTGCTATGTGGTGTATTTAATTGTATGAAGTGTCTTCATAGGAGGGAGTACAACTGTGAAAGGGGGCATCTATAATTATGGTGGCCAACATAATTATACATGCGCCACGACACAGGTGGACTTGCAAGTATGATTACATGGATTATTGTTGGTGTGTAGTATGTATGCATATGGTTATTGATTGTATGATGAGATCCTGATCCGTATTATATCGTCTAATGAATATAATTTTTATATCTTATAGAAAATGGCTCCAAACCGACGAAGTGGTCCTAGCAGTAGCAACAACAGCGAGAACCCCGACGTTGCTACTGTCATCGCGCAGCAACTACAAGCCATCATCACTCAAGTAGCTAACAATACGAATAATGCTAATAATGGTAATAATGGTGGTGGAAATGGAAATGATGGGAACAACGGATGTTCTTTTAAGACATTCCAATCTTGCAATCCCAAGGAGTACGATGGGAAAGGTGGTGCAATAGCGCTTACTCGTTGGATCGAGAAAATGGAAAATGTAATTGATAACAGTGGGTGTGCCGAGAACCAAAAAGTAAGATATGCTACTAGCTCACTAGTAAATAAGGCCTTGACTTGGTGGAACACCCAATGTCAAGCAAGAGGACGTGTGGCTGCAATGGCTATATCATGGAACGATTTTAAAGCATTAATGGTTGAAGAATTCTGCCCAAGTAATGAAATGGAAAAGTTGGAGAATGAGTTCTGGAATCACAAGATGGTGGGAGCTAATCATGCTGCTTACACAGATAGATTTCATGAGTTGGCCAAGTTGGTCCCACATTTAGTTACACCTGAGTCATCTCGTATTAAGAGGTACATTGTTGGACTGGCTCCTGAGATTAGAGGAATGCTTCGGGCAACCCAACCAACTACCATTCAGACTGCAATATTGAGGGCTGGAATACTTACTGATGAAGCAGTCAGTTGTGGTACCTTGACAAAGGGTAGTGATAAGAGAAAGGGAGTGGAGGAGCCTAGTAAGACTGGAGGATTTTGGATAAACTTATGCTGGGCCTCGCTTGGGTTTGACTTTGCATCCGCAAGAATCACCCAACTCCGCGGGTCCAGCCTTACTACGCGCATCCGACAAACGATCCACTATCCTATCTCCTTCGGTTCCACAAGAGGCTCCTCTTATGGATCCTTATAACGCTTAAGTCCAGTTGGGAAAACGGTTCCCCAATGAGACTTCTTACGGGTGGGGGAAAACATAGCTAAAATACTAAGAAAGTAATACGTATCATATTAGATAATGGTAGGCAAAATAACTAAAATGACAACTTAGCAAAATACGAGATATATAAGCTATGCAAAAATAGATGGGAAGCATAGCAGTTATAGCATTAAACACTTAAGCCCTTAATGCATCTACATGAAGGACCCCTAGGTTATAGTTTAGGATTAACCACCTACTTCTCTATAACCAATGGCTATGATACCAATCTGTCACACCCCGCCAAGGCGGAAACGCGAGGCGTAACGAGAAAGGATATCATCACAACACAATGGCGTCTATAAAGAGAATTCTACATGCAATAAATAAGCAAAGTATAGACACAAAGTGTCATAACAATACCCATAAAACTAATCTAAATCCAAAAGGAGTATTTATTGATGAAACAAAAGTTTTCGCCAATAGAAAGACATGCAACAAGTATCCATAATTCAAACAATGCAATATTCAAGACATAAAAGCAATAAACTTCATGACATCCTATGGTCTCTTTCTAGCCACTTCTCTCTATCTTATCCCCATGATGCTCACCTAAAAATGATGCTTAAACGTCAAAATAATGTTGGTGAGAGTCATAGGTTTAAGACACGCCAATAACTCGCTTTGAAATCACTGTGATAAATAAAACATAGCATAGCAGAACATACAACGAACTATCATACAAGCTAACATGCAATCACATCAATCCACATTGAGACGTTCACGCTCAATGATCACAAACATAGAAACTAAACGTATCCCAATCCACATAAACGAGACGATCACGCTCACTATCAATAATCCACAGCAATGAGACGATCACGCTCACTACTAACAATCCATTCATGCCTTAAGACGGTCACGCCCAAGCACAACAATCCATATCATATTAGCAAGTAGCACAATACATACAATAGTCTCGTATAGCCCATGCCTCATTTAAAACAAATTATCATAGTAACTAAAACATTTAAACTCATAACATTATTTTCACCCCAAAATAACATAAGAAAAAGGGGCTATGAAACTCACCTGATGCTAAAGCAATTCCCAAAATCCTCGCACAAAGCTAAACAATAAAATAACACGTCTTACACGCTACTAAGCCAAAAGCTTAAGCACATGTAACAATCATATGATGGATTTCTAAGGTGTTTATTTACCCTTATGGGTCACCCCGACACCATGCCCAACATTTACCAATTCGTTTACATACTTTTTCAATGTTTAACAATTTACCCGAAAACGCAGAATTTTAGTGTCACTTTACCATTTTCTAAACCACACTTACTGACCTTTATAAATTTCACCAAAAATCACACATTCAATATTATGATTTTAATATATCCATGATTTTTCCACTAATTTATATCCCCTCTTAAGTGCCCCAAATAAAATTAAACTTTTAACTACTCAGTTTCGAATCTGTACGAACACTAAAAAGTTTGGACCTAAAAACCATACTTAGACTCCAAATCAGAAGCTCTCATTTGGGAAATTTTTAATAGACACATAGAAATATACTCCTGTAGATTGGATAATCCTAATTCAAATTTTAAGTGGGGGGTTTTACACCCCGTAAACTGACTTAAATCTGACCCGTATTTACTATTTTAACCACTTTTTGTGCGACCAACATTTGAATGACTTCCCGACCTTAAAAACTTTCGAGGCCGGATGTTCTGGAAACTAGACTCACTGAGCTACATCATAGATACCGGAATCACATCAATTCATGCTTCTAACCTCTAGATATTCTCAAAACAACACAGCCCTAAATTCTGCTCAAACCTAAATCAAGTTCTAACTCATTCTAAACCTAACCGAACACACCATCATACTTATAATTCATCCCTAATCATTATTAACTAGTTTAATTATATTAATTTACAGATGTTATGAAACCCTAATTATTTATCATAATAATTATTACATGATTAAAAAGAAGGATTAGATTAAAAAGGGTTTAAGAATTACCTAAAAACCTTGAATTGATTATACAAATCACCAACTTAAATCTTGATAAAAAAATATTTTTTCTTCCTCCTTTGATAAAATTTGGCTGCAACAATAAAAAACAAGAGGAAGAAGGGTTTTTGGTATTTATAAGGTTTACAAAAAGGTTTAGGATAGATATCTTTTACCAATTTTAATTAGAGTAGGATTTGTTTTCCTTTTTTTTCTTTAAACCAAACCGGCCGATCACCCTTTATTTTCTCTTTTATTTATTATTTATTTATTTATTTATTACATATTTACTAACATTACCCCAAGTTTTTATAAAAATCTAAGCTTATTTGAGTATACCTTTTTGCATAAACGCAATTTACTAAACTTTTAAAATAAATAACTTTTCATTTTTATTTTAACTTAACTTTCCAAAAATAGAAATTTACATTTCATTCTTATTCTAACTACTAACACCTATTTATACCTAATATTACTAACACATAAATACGTATACGTAATAATACTTACACGATAAATCACTAAAACGCTTAAATCACAAAAATCATTTCCTTATCACCAAAAGTGAACGAAATGAACTCCACAAAATCCAACATAAATCCAATCCCAATGAGACGATCACGCTCAATGGATTGATTACCAAATATCACATATCCCACATAAACACATATAAACACGTATAAATACAAATAACACATAACCCATACATTGCAATAGATACATAAGTCAACACTAATAGTTTGACTAACCTGCTCAAGTCATGGTTGTCACAACGCCGTCGCCATGTCGAATCTTCTAGAGCCATTTTAAGTCGGCTACGTTCTGACGCCGTCGTCAAATCTATAATGCCATCGTTTTAAAATCGTGACGCCGTCGCTTGGAATTCGCGACGCCGCCTCCACGCTCTGTATGCATGATTTCTTCAAAGGATTTGGTGTAGAGTCGTAGTCTTGTCTGTTTCTTCTCCAAATGAGCCCAAGTCACGTGTATTTCCTCCAAATGTCATCCAAGTGCTAAAACACAAAATCAAACGATTAAGCACATAATCTGGGCATATTTGCATGATTTAGCGGGTTAAATGACCCTAAAAAATTATATAAAATGACACCTCATCAAATACCCCTACACTTGAGATTTGCTTGTCTTCAAGCAAATGGGCTTTTCTACCTAGACAATAGCAATATTGGGGGCATTTAACCTACTCTTTGAAAGCAGTTTACGACATAGCCTCTTAGACCTTGTAATTAAGAGCACGGAAAGTATATATTAACACCTCACATAAGTGTTTGGATTCTCTCTTTCTCTCGGGTGTATAATAAATTATAACAATATGGGAAAACGGGAAAATAACACTCATTACATGTCATATCATACAAATTACCATAGGCTTGGTAAATGATCAAACCTCCATCGTTAGGCGCAAGTATTAGTTGTAACAATCTGTATTTTCAGGTCATTTTACGACGTCATTTAATTAACTATTTATTTTTAGTCTCGTACGCATTTTCTTTTAACTTTAATCGTTAAGTTAAATCGCGTAAGCTAAAAATTATCATTCAACGTAAACGGGCATCAAACAATTAATTGTTTACGTCAATCAAGTGTTAGATAATTATTTAGAGGATAATTATTAACTTTGCACATTTTATTTTTATTGGTTACGTAAAGTGTTTACGTTTCGTGATAAAATACGTTTAGGCATTCTCAGAACCACCAAAATTTATCTACGCTTCAACCAATACCCATTATTATACCCAATATCCAAAGTTTTATAAACACCACCCATGTTAGTCAATATAGCCAAATTCTATGTAGGAGGATTAAACCAAGACATACACTTTACAAGTATACACTTTATATTTAACAATAACATCTTACACTTCAAGTATACTCTTCATAATATATCAAGACACAAAAACTTGGTCCTTTCCCCCTAACCCACGGCAACAACAAGAATAGGGGACAAGGAGCACACAAACTTTATCAAGACCATGTACAACTAGAACTCATAATGCCTTAAGGACATAACTAGTTACCTTGACCAAGACTTTCCCTAAAAACCCTCATCTTGTCTTAAAACTCCTAATAGTGGTCTTTGACTAGTCTAAGTAATATATAAGCGTGCAACTAGAAGAGAACACGTACACACTTCATTTCTTTAGTGAAAACAACACAAAAATCTCTGTTGTCTCTCCCTCATAGCCACGGCTAAACCACAACAACCTAAACAATCCTGACAAAATTTATTTATCAATTATACAAGTGATCTTACAACATATCTAAGATATACCAAGAAGGTTTGAAGGTTTAGTTAAGCATTTACAAGGGTTAATCAAGAAAGGTTTAGGATTAGGGTTTCATTGGTTTTAGGGTTTTCTAAGTCTTGGAAGCTTGGGTTTAGTATCTAAACTAGGGTTTAGATCTTGTTGTTCATTACCATATATCATATCAAGGTTATCTAAAAACCTTAAACTCTTTACATTTGTGATTTCATATGTATATTATGTTTATATAGTTAATCACCATCTAGGAAACTCATTAACATGTAAAATGGATTTTTACTTGTGATCATGGTATGATATACTTTTTCATATTCTATATTGATGTTAAGAACATATGAGAATGGAAGTATATACATTATATGAGTGTTGGTTGATTTATATAAAGTATAAATAAATTAATGGTTTAAAAAGTTACTTATTAAGTTTATAACCAAAAGTGATGTGAGATCTTGTTGTCATGGACATTTCTTGGACAATAATGGACTTAAGGTCCTTAAGTATGTATGAAATGTGGTATAAGTTGTTGTAGATGACTTGTAACAAAGTGACTAAACTAAAAAAGTTATAAAAACAAGTTTTAATCACTTTTTAACAAAATGATCAAACGTTGCTGTTTTAAATTCGAATATAAAGTATATATTTTATATTTTTATAAAATACTACATGTTACAAGGATCGTAGGCATGTAGAGAACTCGAAAAACCGATTTATAACGAAGGAGATACGGCATTTGCAAGTTATACGATAATAAACACTTTTATAATTTTTTTATAAAAACTTATTACAATTTACCTCTGATATAAATGACTGGTTATTTTTCTCAGAAAGTATATATTTTTAGAATTCCAAAACATTAAGAATCATAATTTTTTGATCAATAACGAAGGAGTTATGGATTTTTTTTCATGTTTACGATAATTAAAGTGTATAAAAATAATTTTATAAACTATGAACAGTAAAAATCACTATTCATATCAGATACATTTTTAAAAATACATTAGTTAGATAAAACTTTAATTACGAAAACGTGCTAGAAAGAATCACTAAAATTGGAGTTAAAATGGATAAGATATAACGTTTACGAGTTTACGATAATTAAATTTATAAAAGTGCATGAACAGTAAAAAGTATTGTTCACCAGAGGACTTAAAATACAAAAATGTAATATTTTGATACATCGTCTTAATACGAAAGCGTGGACATAAGAAACGTAAGAAACAGACTTAAAACGAGAAAGTTAAAGAGATATTTATAAACGTTTTTCTTTATAAATATGATTTCACAAATATAATTAGATGGTGATGTAGCTATATAGAATTATATATGGTATTAGTTATTCGAAGTACTTAGTACTCATACGGCCTATAATTAATTAGGTTGCATTCGGGCGTATTCGTGACACATTTTTTGTTAGTGATTTACATTATCGATTCACTCACTCAAGGTGAGTTCATAGCCCCACGTTTTACATTTATAATGATTTACAAGTTTTGGGGTGAGAAACATATGCATGTTTTACAATTGGACGCAAGTGGACATTTTACATTACGATTACGTATTTGCCTAAGTAGCGATAACCCTCTGAGCCCATTATCATGAACTGTCAATTACTTGTAATGAGCGCGAATGTTATAAATAGATCTATTTGGGATTGACATCCCCGTTTGGGTGAGTCATGCTCACTGTGCCGGTATGCCGGACAACGAACGTATACCAAGTCGGATTTGGGATGTTGTGGGTTATAACATCATCACGGGAAATGTTGGCAATTTATATTGCAATTCATACATGTCGAGCTTCAATGTCATGAGCTTAGGGAAACGTAATTACAATTTATGATGTTTGCATCTGTTGCATTATCATGGGGAAATCTTGCGGTCCTACATTATACATTTTACAAACTGATATGTGAGAAATCACATATCCTTATTATATCCAAAATGGCCCTTAAATGATCAAAATGTGCAAAAATAAGCTTGTATTTGTGTATTTTGTTGTTTGTGAATGTGTAGGTACGGATAGTGCAAAAATCACAAGAAAACGGTCAAAACCGGACAAACACGGACACGGGAACGGATAGAGTGCACAAGAGCCGGAAGTTTCTAGCAAAAGGTCATCAAAAGTCAACCCTTGGTCAAACCTCAAAAAGACAAAACCTTCAAAATCCCTAAAGAGCCCTTAATGTTAAAACAATTTCACCATAAGTCCCTAAACCCTAACACCGTTATCTCCTTTTTATAAAAGAGATAACGGTCGTTATCTCTTATAAAAACCTAAAACCATTTATAACCAAGCCCAAGCCTCACCCGTGGCCCAATCCTTTTTACTCGGGCCCAAGTCAAACCCTCACACCACGAGTCAAACAACGTTATAAAAAAGAAAGAAAAGAAAAGGCGAGAAAAACCATTTTTACTATTCATCATCTCTCCCGTTTTACCCTGCTTTAAAAACAAAGGGTAAATCCCAATTGACTACGTGGAACAAAGATTCGAGTACTAAGCCACAGCTCAGCAAAGAAACGTCACCTCAAGAGTTTCTATTGGCCAAGACCCGCAAGGGGAATGACACGTTGGATGATAACTAACACACCAAATGATGGGAAATTTACACTTAATCCTTTGTAAAAGAAGCATAAAGCTTCTGACACACAGAATGCCACGCTGGCAATCCGTGTGCTCACTTATTAATTAAACGACCTAAAATGAGGATCCAATGATTGCAAGAAATGGACGCATGAGATTAAAAGATCAAGAGGAGCGTTTGAGTCCTAGAAGCTTCTTCTCAAGCCTATAAATAAAGGGGCACCCTCACTCACATGAGGGAAAAGGGTGTTTTTTAGTAGCTCGTAGTTTAATTATAGCTTATTTTTCATGTAATTTCAGCTTATTATTTTTAGTAAATGTACTTTTAAGCTAGTTGTTTACTTAGTAAAGCCATCAAAGCTTTACTGAGCTTATCATACTCAATCCACTCTTAAATATACCTCAGCTTATAATGGAAGGGAAGCCAGTAATGAAAGGGATTCCACGACCACACCAGCTTATCCTAGGATAAGCTGGAGCTTATTGATAGCTCAAAAGAGCATTTATAAGCCTTGTTTATGTAAAGGCATCTTGTGAGTTCATATTTCTCTCTTTTATAGCTTAATACTGCTCTCTAGTTTAAATTCTGCTTAAATTAGCTTATTACTTGCTTATTTCTGTTTAAATTTGCTTAGTAGTGCTTATTATACTTGTTTCATGCTTATTCAGTTAATTAGATAGTCTAGATCTTAGTTTCTTAAAATCTGTCATAAAATCAATAAAAAACCAAAAATATTAGCATAGTTGAGTAGCTTATTATTCTGGCTTATTTGATTATTGAAAGTTGTTCATTAGGTCAGTTTATAGCTTATCATTGTTTGTTATTTGTAATTTGTACCTTAATTCTCAAATTCATAAGCTAAAAATGAGTTTGAGACACTTAATGGGGTGTTTGGGACAATAGGTAAAATAGGTGAAAATTAGTCAAAACCTGTTTTGTGCTTTTGAGTCAACTTTGATTAGGTAAAATTAGTCCTAAAATTTAGTTTGTTTAGTTTTTTAAGTTTTAAATCTCAAAATCAAGGTTTTAAGAGTTCATTGTTTGAATTTGTTAAGTTGTAGCTTATTTTAGTTGCTTATTTGATTGTGTTTTAGCTTATTGTGTTTTTGTGTTGTTTTTGTGTTCATAAATGTGTTAAAAAGGTTAGAAACAAAGCTCTAAAACCTGCATAGTTTGTTTTGAGTTTTTGCCAAAACTGTCAAAAAAGTGCTAAATTTTGAAAATTTAAGAAAATGCTTTTTCAAATGCTTATTGTTGCTTATTGTGAATTTTAAAATGCTTTTTGATTTTTGATTCTTGTTCTTTGAGGTCCAAATTTAATTTGTTTTAAGGTCTGAGATCCATAAG
>BQNB010159775.1:0-14876 GCA_026074375.1 Tanacetum coccineum | reverse complement strand
TGACTCCAGATGAACTGGAGGTTCTGGCAATTGAATCTGCTTGATCCATCAAACATCAATTTGTAAATATTTTTATTCTCTCTTTATTTTTGATTTAAAAAAAATTGAAAAAGAAAATAGAAAAATATAAAACCTAGAAAAACAAAATATAAACATCAGAAAATTTTCAAAAATACCAAAAAGAATCTTCTCGACATGTCTCTTGGAATCGATAACATTTACGTACCTAGAAATGTTGATTAACATCGACACGGGCGTGTAAATGAAGTTCGAACAGGAGTTTCAAATGCTTTCAAAACATGTCATTTCTAAATTTTCTTAATGACTTATGTACATTTCAGTACATAACTCGGTCCCGAATGTAATAGGGAAGTGTACGCTTCAGTGCGCTTACTCTAAAATAGAAGAGAAGTCTTCTATCATGTTTTTAAAATCGTTGAACACAATTTTTCAAAAAGAACTTTCAATGTCAAATTGTCTACAATATAATTTGTGGTATTTTTCCATAAAAAGTGGTATTTGTTAAAATTGTGTGTTCAACACTCCCTTCCTCGAATAATTTTCAAAGAATTGTAGTACGTAGAATGTCATTTTATGTGAATCAATTTCTGAGGGGGAGCTTTTTAAAACAAAGCCTTTTAATGTGTTGGGTACATCTCATAAATGTCAATTTTATGTATCCAAACACATTTTGTGAAATTAAAATGTGGAAACTTAATGTCAATTAATAATATACATTGTTCACTAAGGCATCTCACTCCGTCTTCAACATTTTGTGGTGTCATATCAATTTTTCATTCCAATGTCAAGTTTTAATAAATATTGGTATCCCACATATACTGTTGAAGGGGAGCTATCCGGAAAATGAATTCATGCAATATCGTAGTATAATTTTTCTCCCCATGGAATTTTTCATGTCAAATTTTAATCAATTGGTATTTCAAATACTAAGTGTTTTATTATTTAAAATAAGGGGAGAAAATGTGATTAAAATATGTTATAGACGAATGTGATCTTTAAGACTCTAAGTGCAACTCTTTCCTTCATGTGCTAAACAATTTCGAATCTCGGAGCACATGTGTAGGGGGAGTATTTGAAAATAACAATGTCAGAAAATGGTTTTATGGTTCGATCTCTATACCCAACAACCTATTAATTTCACGACGATTCTGAAGTCATAAGGTGGTTAGGTTAGGTATAAGTCCTACGATCCAACCAGAACCGGAGGGATCTACCCAAGGACACTCCATAGTTAGAAATAGCAGTCCTTAGGTATGATTGGAGATGAATGTGTATAAGGGAAGAATGCCGACTAAGATTGAGCTAACACTGGAACAATCACAACAAGGTGTTAGTAATGACGTCTTGGTAAGCATTGAAGGGGTTGAAGAATGAAAAAGAAATGTATGGATAAAGGGTGAAAAGAAAGAAGCCCTCCTTACACCTTAGGCAGAAACCGGGTCAATACATAATCTATCAAAATCACAAAGATGATTGTTGATATCGAAGACGACATCATGGACCCAGTGATGCAATGCACAACCCTTCCCAGCCATTCGGGTTTCTCTCAAAAGAAACTTGTCTCATTTGTCACGGAGATACACACGTTATCTATTGACATCTCACTCCGAGATTGTTGATATTGAATAGGTGGCAGTCTGCTCCAGCCTCCGATTACTAAAACCAAAAGTGCACAAATCGAGCAAAGCAAAAGAGGATCAAAGTATAAATCACATTAGGAACACAATGTCAAAATACACTTGTGAACACCATAAGTTCATAAGCTGTAACAAAGAGTCCTACGCATTATCCATGAGATCTCCATAACAACTTAGTGATACACAGTAACAAGTGAAGATGGAAATCCTGCTTGAGCCAACATCAAACAAGCTCTTGGTAGGTGACTTGCAAGATTCTATATGAATCGAGCTTGTGATAACTGGATATCAATTTTGGTCCAGTAAATGAATTGACGACTAAATCAGAAAGATAGTAACTATCTGATTCACTCTTACCGTGTTGTCTGCTTTGAGACGTTCCGGTAATGAGAACTAGCAAGCATGGTGAATCTAATACATATGTGTTAGAAGATCCTACGCTTTGAGCTGGAAACCCTGTCAAGGAGATTCTTTGAATCTACCTGATCACAGGTATAGTATTTATACTATAAAACGGGAAACCAAAGGTTAATGCAACCGAACTCAAGATGAATGACAAAGCCATGTTCATCTTTTATTGCTAACTGTTTTATTTCAGGATAAGACGACGGTGTTGCAGCCTCATTCCAGCGAAGTCGGATTCATAAACCACATGCTCATACTCAAGCTTTCAAAGTCAATCATTCAACGTCAAGATAGTTGATTCTAACCTTCCCCACCATCAAAGAGCCTCAAAGTCAAATAAAGAATCATCAATTGGGGAGATTGTTAGACTTATAATCATATGTCAAACAAGAATGTAACAAGTATGAGCATGTTGGTCAAGAGCACAAGTTGATCAAGGAAGTCAAATCAAGATGATTCAAGTCAAGGAGATGATGCAAGATAACGATCTCAAGAACTCAAAGTCAAAAAGATAAAGGCTCAAAATCAAGATCACAAAGCATGAATGAACAAAGCCATTACAAACAAGACAAGACCATAACAAGGCAAAGCATAAACGTTAAACGTCATATCTTCAATGTCATCGGTGATACAGAGAAGTTTGAAGAAAGAGACCTCAACATTGGGGGAGATTGTTAGCCTTAATTATATTAAGTCAAACAAGAATGTTATCGGTCTCATTAAGTAAAAAAGGTCTTGTTATGTAATAGGCTAGTCGGGTATCATCGGGCTTGGTTTGTAATCTAATGTTGTCCATGTTAAGGGTGAAAGCCCAAGTTTAGCCAAGCCCGGCCCGTTAAGAAAGCCCATGAGCCAACTAGAAGGCTAGGGTATAAATATCCCTTCACCACACTTGGTGAAGGGTGTTGGTTACATTTTCTCACACATTTGTAACTCACCATTCTCTTTAATCTAGTTGTTTCTCTCTCTACTTTCTCTCTCTAAGATTTCTTAGTATTTCTAGCATTTTGGTAAAGAATATTGTTGTGTAATAGATTAAACTAGTGGGATAACAATTTTTATGTTTCATCTTTTCAATACTTGTAATTTTTTACTTTCAAGCATTGTAACCTTTTTAAGTCTTAATGAAATTTATGTTTTATGTTAAATTTCGTCTTTTAAGTTCTTAATTTCATTCTAGCTTATTTACTTTACAAGTCATTTTACAAGCTCTTTACAAGTCTTTTTATACTTGCAAAACTTTACTTAAGCTCTTTTCAAAAGTTTAAGCTCATTTTCTGTTTTTAAGTATTCCTTATATGAAAAACTTGGCAAGAATCATGGAGCATGGTGAATTATGGATGGCCATGGGTTAGAGCTTACTGGATAAGCATTAGGATAGATTAGGAGTGATTTGGGTGTTTAAGTTCTTAACCAAAAGCAAAGGCAATTGTAAGTTCTTATTTTCCATTTTAAAGCTTAATTTTGCATTTCAGCTTATGTCAGCTTATTGTCAGCTTATTATTATTTAGAATAGCTTATTACTGTTTATTATTGTTGTTTGTTGCTTATTGTGTTCAGTTGTTAGTTTAGATCTCATTTTATAAGTTTTTGATATAAATTAGTTGAAAATCCAAAAATATTATCATAATCTAGTAGCTTATTTGATAGTTGAAATTTGCTTATTAGGTATAATATAAGCTTGTCACTATCTGGTTTAGCTTATTTAAGCTTTAACTCTCAGTTTTATAAGCTAAAAATGATTATAAGCTTTTTAAAGGAGTATTTGGCACAAGACATCACTAACTTGAGTTAGTGCTGTCAAGAGCCTTTTGGTCCTTGATCAAGTTTAAACATCAAATTTAAGGTTATAAGATAAGGATTTAAGGTTTTTGTTTGGCTAAATCAGGTAATAATAAGTTTGTGTGTTAGATGCTTGAATCTGAGTTCATAAGCTTAGAATCATAGCATTTTGTGCTTAGATCTGTTGTAAGTAGCTTAAGTTAATCATTTGCTCTTGTTTTAATGTTTAATTGGTGTAGTACCTAAGTCCTTAAGGTCTGCATTAGTAGATTTGAGTTTTGGCTAAAGGTTTGGTCAATTGCATCAGATAGTAAAACAACTTAATAGCCTTTTTCAATCCAATGTTTTAAAACCCGGTTTTTTAATCGACTCGGCAAAGTCACCGGGTCACCGGTTCAACCGCCGGGTCGAACCGGTTCTACAAAGAACAAAGAAAATATGTCTATAGCTATTGCACAAACAACTTTCAAACCTGTAACATACCACTCAAATAACTTTAACACCTCCAAATTCAACCTAAACAACCATTACATCTGTCAAAACTGTTCCACACATGGCAAACAAACTTAAACATGTCTAAACAACCTTTTAACAAGTCTAAACCATTGAAAATCTAGTACCAAACATGATCAAGTACAAAACACGTACAATCCATCCAACAAAAAGAGTGTAATGGTGTTTTGTCTTTAGGTTCCAGACCTACAATACTAAAAAAATGCAATAACTATCAAATTATAATTTTTAACAAGCTATATGCAAACATCAGTTTTGTTTTATAAGTCTCATTTAGTTTTTCTACCAAAATTTAACCAACATCAAACATGATCACATCCACTTTGCAATTAAACTTAAAATTACGTTTCTATATAACTAATTAGTCCAACACAAGCAATTACTCCCTAAATAAGTAAACAACATTCAATGAAACAAAATCAATGCAACAAAATTATTGCAATCAAATATAGAAAATTAATGACTTACTAGTTACTTCATACGATTGTAGTTTGTATGTGAGAGGAAATGAAAGCCTTGTTAAAATGTGAAAGAAAATGGATTAATGAATGGTTTCACGGGGAAAATGGAACGGTTGTGGGTGGGGGTTGGGGAAATGAAGGAGTTTTTGACGGTAGTTATTGGGAAAAGAAATGGAATTATAATTATAAATGAATTGAAAACGTAATTTTTTTGACCCGACCGGGTTTTTAATACCGGTTTGACCCGGGTCGTAAGAAACCGGCCGGTTTAATCCGGTTCCGAAACTGCCAAAAAACCGTTCGCATCCGGACCGGTCCTCCGACCGGTTCCCGGTTCAACCGGTTGAACCGGCCGGTTCAACCCGGTTTTTAAAACATTGGTTCAATCTTAAAATTAAGGTAGTATAAGTTAGATTTAGGATTTAAATTTTGGGGCACAGATAGTTTATAGGTTAATGATAATCTGTTAGGGCTTATTATCTTGTTTATAGCTTATTAGGTTATCTGAATTTAGGCCTAAAAGTAGCACTTTAGTGTTTTGATAAAAATTTGAAAAATCCAAAAAAATAGTTAAACTGCCTGAGCAGCTTTTTCATTTAGCCTTCTCTTAGCTTATTTGATTTTCAAAATACTTTTTGATTGTTGATTTAGATAGTTTTTAGCATAAGCTTTGAGGTTTTACAAGTCATTTTTCCATGAGGTTTCATTTAGTTGCTTAAAAATAAGCTCAAAATTGCCTAGTTGGTCTGTTTGTTAGCTGTTTTTAGCACTAAAGGAGCTTAACTGATATTTAGAGCTTATAGCTTTTAGGATTGCTTATTCTGAGGATAATTGAGCTTAAAGAGTTTGATTTTAGTGTTAGCAGCTTATTTGAACTTTGGTTTAGCTTATTGAAGCTTATTGAGAAATTTAAGTTTGCTAAAAAGCCTCTAAGTTTTTTAAATAGAAACAGCTTCGTGTTTCTGCTTATTTGTGGCTTATTTGTGTGTTTAAGAAAAAGTAATTTTGTTAAAAGTTGCTTATTTTGTAGGGTTTTAGCTTTTTACAAAAAGAAAAAAAAAATTTTGCAAAAAGGGAAGCCACAGGTTCGAACCTGTGACCTCACCCTTATCAGCCTTTTTAGCTTATTATCAGCTTATTCGTTCATCTTTTTCCCAGTTTGTATTTTTCTTAGGTTCTTCATAGTGATTAAAGCACTTTTTCTATTTTTTTCAGATTTTTATATTAGTTTGCTTGTTTTTTAATGATTTAATTAATAAAATCCGTTTTTAAATTAATAATAAAATAAATAAAAGTCAAAAAAATACAATCTTTTTCTGAATTTTTTTAGCATTTGGATTTTTAGAAAGTAAATTTGATTGTAGGGTGAAAAATTGAATTAGTTTCTATAGTCGCGTTTTTAATTTCCCGTTACATTTTTCATGTTTTATTTTTAATTTGTCATAATTGTTGCTTGCGTTTACATGTTTTTATGCGTTTTCATTAGTAGAAATAAAAACCAAATCAAGATCTTTAAAACCATTCAAATCACGCAATCACAAACTTAACTGATTCTCAATTCGCACCTCGTCGGGATACGACTCGGGAAGGTTTTTGGGATCTTGCTTTGGTTAAAAGCAATTTTCCTTCTTAAAAATCTTACGGAATTCTTACTTACTCTTCTTAATTGATATTATGGTTAAATATTATATATAAATATGTATTACGCAATTATTACTTTATATATATGTATAATCTTTAAGAATTAATTTTTGGCGCCGCTGCCGGGGAGGTGTGTGCGATTATCGTGTTACGTTTGAAGATTAGTGTTTGAAGACCCTTCCCCGTGAAGTTATCGCTTTCATTTGTGAATATTTTCAAGTAATCAAAAATACCAAAAAAATTAAAAAACAACAAAATCAACCGTTGTGTCACTTGTGATTTCGGCTCACCTTTAGATTACAAACTATAAGAGAGGTATAAGGAGGGTTGATCCGACGAACTTCGACCCGAAAGGAGAAGGTTTTTAAAACGCTTCGCGCTTACCCGCTCTTCCGCTTCTTTGTGCGTTTTCTAAAGAGCTACCTTACTTACCAAACATATTTTTCTTTCTTATGTATTTTGCTATAAATAATCTTCTCTATCCTTTTATTCGTTCAATTCTTATCTTATTTACCCTCTTATCCGTTTAATTCTTCGACATGTCTTCTTATAACCATCTGGGTTGCTCGTGTTGTAGAGGTCCGTTTAATGGTGGAAACTGTCCGAGCTGTAGCAGTGTAGGATCCGGAAATGAGTTTGTCTATGACCCAAATCCTTATTCTTATAATGAAACACCGAACTTCTTCAACCAACCTCCACAGCACCAATACGAGACATACTCGTGTAAATTTTGTGGAGGGAACTCTCATCTGGGTTTCGATTGTCAAAAAGGGAACACACCCGTCTTTGATCAATGTCCCTGTTACAATCAAGACTTTGGATTTAACCAACCTCCACATTATTCTCCGAGTCAGCCCCAAACATATTCTTGTGAGTTTTGTGGAAACGATGCTCATTATGGGTACGATTGTCCACCTCAAGCCCCGTTTGTCTACAATCAGGACCCGTGTTTCAATCAAAACTTTGATAATTTTCCACAAACTTCACAACAATTTCCTTGCTGTAAAAACTACGGGGGCCCCCATGAGACTTTTCAGTGTCAACCGTTGAACCAAACTTTCTACGAACCTAATCTTTGTTATAATTCTATTTCTTCCGGTTTTGACCAATTCCAACCCCCGCAGTTTCCCGTCATTCATCAACCTCCTCAAGAAATGAGTATCCAGGATATGGAGGATCTGAAGCAGCAGTGTTTAGATGAAATGAAAAGTTTAATTAATGAATTTCCATTTAAGGATTATCGTGATGAGAATATTATATTAAGATTAATGAGCTTAAGGAAAATTTCAATGGAATGAGTATTAAAATTAATAAAAAGAAAAAGCTTCAGCAACTAGAGCAGGTGGCCAATCTTAGTACTTATCCTTCGCAACTTTTCAATTCTTTTTGCTACGACGATGATGATGATGATGACGAGGAGTATACTATTGCAATCACACCCGTCTTACCAACCGAGGAGCCCGATAACTGATGAACATTACAAATACACATCTTTTATAACTCAGAAAACACTATAAAAGGACTAAAAACATTAAAATATGATTAATTATGTTTCAAATATGTTTGGTTTGTGTTTTATGTCTTACAGGTACAAATGATTGAAAACGAAGCAAAAACGGTAAAATTCGGGTGACTTTCGACGACGTTTTCACGTTTATCGAGGTTCAAACGAAGTCGTGAATATTCCTCGATCACACCATTGGAAAGAGCACGAAAAAACGAGTCCAACGGTACCGGCCTTTTATATTTAAACCTTTTTATTTTGAACCTTTTTCGTCCCTGTTTGAACCTTTAGTTATAATGGACCAGACCAAGTTAAAATGGGCTTATATATTAAATTTTGCATATCATTATATGAGGCTATGCTTGGCACAGCGGTAGTGTGCATAGCCTCTTATCCCGGAGGTCCAGGGTTCGACTCACCCTAAGAGGGTTTATCCCCTCATTATCCACGTGGCAAACTTGACCCGGACCCGACCCGATCCAGACCCGATCCGACCCGGCCCATGACCCGACTTGACCCGGCCCATGACCCGACCTGACCCAACCCAATACCCGGCCATGACCCGCTGGTTGACCGGTGGTCCGGCGGTGGTCAACGGTGGTCCGCCGCCGTTGACCGTCGTTGACCGGTGGTCAGGCGGTGGTCAACGGTGGTCCGCCGCCGTTGATCGTCGTTGACCGTCGCCGTTGACCGGTGGTTCAGCGGTGGTCCGGTGGTGTTGACCGCCGTTGACCACCGTTGACTGCCGCCGTTGACCACCTTTGACCGGTAGTCCAACGGCGGTTGACCGACGGTGACGAACAAGTCTAACGCAACGTAGTCACCACTCAGTGGTGACACATGGCCATTGATGATTTGGTACGAGGGTACTGTGCAGGTTACGGGATCAGACTGACATGTCAGTACGAGGTACGAGGTGGCAGGACACGTCAGTACGAGGTACTGTTCAGGTGGCGGCTGGACCAATCAGAGCGTGACACGTGGCACTGGCGTGTGTCAGTACGAGGTGTGCGTGTGTCAGTACGAGGTCAGGCGTGTATGGATCCGTGCCAATCATTGGCAATCATGAGGCGGTTGGTGGAGTGCAAAAAGACTATAATACCCCCAGATCTAGCAATATAAATGGTGGAGTACTTGAAAGGACAAAATTGCCCCTCCCACTTAGAGGCTATAAATGGAGCACGCAGCAGCTGTTTGAATTATTAGAGAGTAGTGTAGTTTTAGTTTATTTCAAAATAGAGTAGTATAATTTAGGGTAGTATAGATTAGCTTATTATAGCTTTTGAAAGCTTATTTAGCTTATTGTAATCCATTTTTTTAGCTTATTAATGAAGATGTTTTGAAGATTAAAGTGCTTTTTGACTTATGGCTTATTCTTTTTCTAATCCTCTATTTACTTTTCTTTTCTTTTTAAGCTTATTTTGGCTTATTGTTGCTTCTAGTTTTCTACTAGCTTATTTCTTACTTCAAATAAGCCTTCCTTTGGCTTATTTGATTTAGATCTAAGCTCATATTATCCAAATAAGCTTTTGCTTATTTTCATTTTCTTTTCTTATTTAGCTTATTTCTTTCTTATGCTCGATTCGAATGCTAAAAAGGGTGTCATGAGTCTTCTACTCGGCTTATTCTTTAAGTCTTGAGCACCCTTGATTTCGAGAGCTTATTATTTAGTTTAGTAGATCTAAAAGCTTTTTAGTAGTTAAAGTTTTCAATGGCTTATTTACTTTTAGATCTAGTTTATTAAATAGTTTTAAAAGTAGCTTATTAGATTAAATCTAGTTTTGTTTTTACAAATTTAGTTTTTAATTCTAGCTTATTTTTCTTAGATCTAAATCCTTAAATATACCCGATCCGAGTTCACTTGATTGAACACCTTAGTTTCGGGTGGATTTAGATCTAAAGTTTTCATCTTTTTATTAGCTTATTTTGTTCTAACTTTTCATGTCTTATTTCTTATTCCATCCTTCTACATCTAAGGCCGGAGCTTAAGGGTCTTATAAGGTTGATAAATAGATAAAGTTTTGATCTTTATAGTTTTTATGAAAGTAATTAGTAGATAAAGTTGACACCTTTATTCGCTAATTAGTGAAGTAGAAGCTTTAAAGTGATAAACTTATTTGTTTATTAAGTTTGTAAGATCGGGTGGTTTTATATCATTGCGGTTCTTCATTCGGTTACCCTTTTTCCCTTTTTAATACTAGTAGTTTAGAATTTTTAGCTAAAAATGTTTATGTTTGATCTTATGATTGTTGCTAGTTTATTTGTTATGATAAGTGAGTAGTTCATTAGTGCTTGCTAAATGATTAGTGATTTGGAATTTAGGTGCGGGTTTAAAAAGGTTTAAAAAAACTAATAGTCATTAGAATTTTCCAATTTAAATACCGTCATTTATTTTGCAATTTAAATACTTGTCATTTATTTTATTTTAAAAAGCATTTTACTTTATTTGTCATTTAATTTCTTAAAATTTGTTTTCGAAGATTTAATTCTTTAAACCTTAAACCCGCACTTAATGAACCATTTCAACGCACTTAGCAAGCATTTCATCATTTATATCCTTTAGGATCAATTTTATAAATCTTGTAAGTTTTTTAACTTAAATAATATTAGTTTAAAAAATAGTTTTAAATCCAAGAAAGTTTAGTTTCCCTTTTATATGCTTTCCATTTTAGTAGATTTTAGAAAACCAAACCCCAAACCAAAAAACTTAATGATAATCAAGCTCGATTTACAACTTGAACGTAGATTTCCATTCACTTCTCGCCGAGGAAACGACCCGAGAGGTTTTTGATAATTGCTTTGGTTAAAAGCGATTTTCTAGAACCCGACGGAAAATACTTACTATACTATAATTGATTATCCTCCTTATTATTACGTATTTATATTTTATATATATATATATATATATATATATATATATATATATGTGTGTGTGTGTGTGTGTGTGTGTGTGTGTGTGTGTGTGTGTTAATTCGGACGGATCAATTTTTGGCGCCGCCAGAAAAAATTTAAAAGAATTTGGATATATCATACCTTACTATGAAAACAAATTTCCGCCATAACGCAAATTTTTCCTTCACTTTTTCCAAGTACATTGGTCGACAAATCGAACCTAACCGTTCATAAGACCTCCACACCCGTACAACTAGGTGATAGTAAGAAACGTTCTTTTGAATATTAAACAAATAAAAAGGAAAAGAGAAGAATTGAAACAAATTAGGTCCACGGAGAATTTTTTGGGTTTTCTTTATAATAACACAAAGAGAAAATTATTTTTGGTATTTTACAAATACCTTTAAGTGAAAGTTATGTTAGTGATTAAATTAATATATAATACACAAAAAAACGCGAGAAAATTAAATATATGTTTTATTTTTATATTTATTAATTGAAGGAAAAATCTATACCAAACTGCGAGAAAAGCGATAACCGTGTAACGAGGAGTTCTTCAAAACACTACTCATCATAACGGAAACGCGAAAATCCGTAAACAAACAGCGTCTACTCCGGCAAATCGGCGCCAAAAATGGATACGCCCAAAAACATTACACTATATATATAAGTAGTATAATAATATTAATGATGTCAAACAAATATAGTATAGTAAAGTATTTTTCTGAGGGTGATAAGGATAAACGCTTTAAACCAAAGCAATAATCTAACCCACCCCGGGTCGTTATTCCTCAGCGCAGCTGACAAAAATCATAAAATTGAAATTCGAAGAAATTTCGTGAGACTTCCGCGCTGTGTTTGAATGGGTAAAAATATTCTTCTAATTTGGTTTTCTATTCGACTACGATGAAAGCGCAATATAGAAGGCATATACCGACTAAGTAAAAAAATCTGATTACAGCAAGATTAAAAGCAACGTAAAATGAAAAGCTAGTAAAACCGTTAACAGTGAATTGCAAATTTATCAAACGCGACATTTTAATTGAGTATTAAACAAATTAGTTCTTATAAACCGCAAATTTTAATTTCTTAATCCTAAATTAATGATAAAAAGGAAATTTTTAGAAATAGAAATTTAAATTTTTTTTTGATTATTTATTTTTATATTTTTTTGATTATTTTTCTTATTTTTATGATTTTTTTAAAGTTTTTAATGAAAGAAAAATGTTTAAAAAAATAGTAAACTTAACTCTAAAAATCTGGAAAAATCACAAAATGTATAAAATGTAAAGACTGATTTTATAAAATTATGACCCAAAAATAAGCTCTCTCAATAAGCCCTGAAAAGGAGCTAAAAAGCTACTACTTATATAAAAGCTAAAGCTCTAACAAGAGTATAAAAGAAAGGTAATCGGCTATCCTAACAGATAGCCCTACTGGTGTAGTGGTAAGTCGCTTGTGTTATGAGTGAGGAGACCTGGGTTCGAGTCCCAGGTCTGCCTTTTTGAAAAACATTTTTTTTAAAAGTCTTTTTATAGAAACTTATTAATCTCATGAAAATAAGCATATTTCATAACCACAACTACTTTTCAAACTAACTAATAAGATCAGAATAAGTGAATTAAATAGACAGACTTCTTGAAACTAAATTTGAAAACAGTTTTCAAAAATGACTAACGACACATTTCAAGCTCAAATTCAGATAAGCTACTTACTCCTAAACCTCAAAATAAGCTTTATATCTTAAAGTTCAGCTTCTAAACTAGTAATGCAACAATTCTCAAAACCTAAAACAAGATCTAACCTAGCTGAATATGTAATCAAAAACTAAGTAAAAAGGCTGAATGCTTGACAGAATTTAACTAAAATGGGTAAAAAGTGATAAATCATTAAACCAAAACTAAAACCTGTATGACCAGATGTTAAATCTCTTAAGGAGAGTAGATGGACTTGTGAAAACAACTTTTGAGCTCCTAAACTCAGAATCAAAATAACTCAATGTTAAAACTGACTTAATCATCACAAAGGTAAATTTTTGCTTTTGAAAACTTGACTTTAACCAAAAACTCAATCTAAACTCTCTAAACTTATTCTAAATCAACTGCATAAGAAATCAAAAACAACCTAGAAGGTTAGAACACTAGCAGAACTAACCTTAGAGTTAGTTCTGACCTAGTCCCAAACATCCCTTAACATGACAGTTTTGCAATTTAAGCTTGTAAAAATGATTTTCAAAACATAAACACTTAATACCAGATCTTAATCTCCTAAATAACAACCTAATGAGCAAATCTAATCCACCAAATAAGCTTTAACAACACTTAAACAAATTGTGCAAGTTTTTATGGAATTTTGACAATTTTTAAGTACAAACTTGAAAACAAGGATCTAATCAATAAGAGTCAAAAACAGATTGTTAAAACACTTAGGCAAGACATATTAAGCACATTAGATCAGAAATAAGCACACGAATAAGCAATAATAAGCATATGCAAATAAGATAAGCTAGAACTTAAAATGTAAAGGTGAAACTTACACAAGGTCCATAGAACTTGATGTAGACCTAAACACTAATCCTAAATACCCCTAATCTACTTCTGAATCAGCTTCAATCCAAAATCAAACCAAGCTTAACCAAGCTTAATGATCCAAATACCAAAACTAATCCAAAAGCTTCCAAACCCAAATGATAGCTTCTAATATCAAACAACAAAGCTCAAACAAGCTTATGGCAACTCAATGAACATGTACAGATAGAATTAAGTGAGAAGAGAATAACTTGATAGTAAATGAACAAGAAAATGGAAATGGAAATATTTTTGTGATTTTTATTTATTGATAATGAAAGAGTACAATACAATCATAAGTAATTGACAATTGTAAAGTAAATTGCTGATAAGTAAATTGACAAGGTAAGTAAAATGGTAAACCAATTTTAAATGCATAAATTAGGAACCAATTTCTATCACTAAATTAATGACTATTTATAGACTTATGGAAGAGGAGCTGAGGTCATGAGCTGTGCTTTCTCTGAGTGTAGAAACTTTGAGTGATGTCCAAGAATAAATCCGCACCATCCAATCTTTGATTTCATCTCTTAATTTGATCTTAGCCGTTTGATCAGAGTATGTGTTGATCCGGATCGCCAAGCTGGCATCAGTAGGAGTAGTCACGCATTCCTTGTGACTAGAGAGGAGCGTGTATGTTGATGTTGACAGCTACTTAATCTTGGGTTGAATTTACCTCTGTTTGAGTTATTAACCATGGCGGGTGAAATAGTCTTGAAAAGATGTACAGTAAATCTGTTTTAAACTCGCGCCCTTTTTCTTTCTTATCTTTGTTTGACCGAGTTAAGGGGGTGGTTTGACTTGGGCTACGGTTTAATATCAAAGGGTATGGGCCATGGTTTTTGGGCTTTTGGGCTAAGGGATTAAAAAGATTTGGTTAATTTTAGACTTAACGACCGTTAGTCCATTAGGGTTAAAGGACTAACGGTGTGATTGATTTTGGGACTCATGGTGAAATGATTTAACATTAAGGGTCCTTTTGGTACTTTTAATGGTTTGTCTTCTCATGAGTTGACCAAAGTTGACTTTTGTTGACTTTTGCTAACAAACACCCGGCTCTTGTGTACTCTTTCCGTCTCGTGTTCGTTTTTGCCCGGTTTTTGGCTCTTTTCTTGTGATTTTTGTAATATCCGTACCTACACATCACAAAAGACAAAATACACAATATACAAGCATAATATGTTCATTTTTCATCTTTTTAGGGTCATTTTTGGTATAAAACGGATATGTGATTTCTCACATATCAAAATTCCCCAAACTAAATGATTGTCGTGTCCTCACGCAATGTTATATGCTCTAAAACCAAATACTCCAAAACCTCCCCAAACTAATCCTTTGAAAAGTAGCAAAGTCTTTTGTGGGGAGAGTTAAGAAATCACAAGTTTTAAAACACCCTATTTTCCCATTTTTCAATATTTTTCCATTTTTATGATTTTCATAATTTACAACTTAC
>BQNB010159774.1:0-14876 GCA_026074375.1 Tanacetum coccineum | reverse complement strand
CGATTTAGGTCCTTTTCCTTTAAGTCCTTCTTGTTTCATTCTTGTTTTGTCTTATCAACTCAAATATAATTCCCAACATATGTGATAATAAGTGTAGAGTAACTTTTTTTAAACATGATAGTGAAATCACTAAGGACGGTAAAGTGATAGGTAGATGTATTAGGAAGAAAGGCTTATATGTGATGAAATTAGGAAACAAGCCTAAGGATCAAATTTGTCTAGCAACGATTGATGATAATTCCACTTTGTGGCATAGGAGATTAGGTCACGCAAATATGCGTCTCATTTAATCGTTAGCTTCTAAGGAATTAGTTAGGAACCTACCTAAGCTTAAGTTTGATCAACATTTTTGTGATGCTTGCAAAATTGGAAAACAAGATCACGATATTCACAAAGCTAAGAATGTAGTCTCAACGACTAAAGGCTTAGAACTTCTCCATATGGATCTTTTTGGTACATCCGTCGTACGGAGCTACGGAGGAAATGGTTACACCCTAGTCATAGTAGATGACTACTCTAGGTATACTTGGACTAGATTTCTTAAGAATAAAACCAATGCTTTCGATCAATTCGAAATATTTAGTTAGAAAATCCAAAATCAATTAGGATGTACAATAGTGTCAATAAGAACCGACCACGGTAGAGAATTTGATAATGAAGTGCAATTTAGAGAGTTTTGTAATGCCAATGGTATTACTCACAACTTCTCGGCTCCACGCACTCCTCAATCAAATGGCGTGGTTGAAAGGAAAAATAGGACACTTCAAGAAATGAGTAGAACAATGTTGAACGAGCAATCGTTACCACAAAAGTTTTGGTGTAACGCCGTAGATACTTCAACATATATTCTCAACCGAATCCTAATTAGAACCATCCTAGGAAAAACACCTTATGAAATATTGAGAGGTATGAAAAATACTCTTTACTATTTTAGAGTGTTTGGAAGCAAGTGCTTCATTCTAAACACTAAAGACTACCTTACCAAGTTTGACCCAAAGTCTTACGAAGGTGTCTTTCTAGGTTACTCCCAAAATAGTAAAGCCTATATCATTCTTAATAAACACACTAGGAAAATCAAAGAATCACTCAAATGTGTCAATTCGATGAAAACTCTTCCACACTCTAAGACATCCCACCCTTCGGTGTACGATGACTTAGATGAAGAAGAAGCTTAATTAGGGAAATCAAAAAGAAAACCTAGAAAATGTTGTTGAGGGATGAAACTTTAAAGGATTGGACGAAATAGTCAATATTAAGGAAATCTAAGACAATCCCCTAGAAAAAGTCATAGGAAACCTCAAACTAAAGAACACTTAGTTCTCATGCCCAAACCAAAATATCAACTTTTATTGTTTTTTCTCTAAAATAGAACCTAGATTTGAATGAAGCCTTAGGAGGATGAAAAGTTGGATTAGTCACATGCAAGAAGGTCGTATTAAATCAATTCATTGCTATACGACGTTTGGGAGTAGTTCCACAACATAAGATATATGACTAATTATAGGTACTAAGTGGGTGTTTAGAAATAAGTTCAGACGAGAATGGTGTTATTTCTTGATTAAGCTAGATTTGTTGATACAAGATACACAACAAGAGGGGCATCGATTATGATGAAAACTTATGTCTCAGTTGCTAGACTTGAATCTATTAGGATATTATTAGCCTATGCTTGCGCCTTTGATTTTAAATTATTCCAAATGGATGTAAAAAGTTGCACTTCCTGAATGGTTTTATCCAATAAGGAGGTATTACGTTGCACAACCTCCAGGATTCATTGATTTTGAAAAATACAGATCTTGTTTATTAAATTAAAGAATGTTTATATGGTCTTATTACAAGCACCCTAAGCTTGGTTTGATAGATTAAAAGGCTCTTCTTATTAATCATGATTATAAAATGGAATTGGTAAGTATAAAACTCTTTTTACTAGAAGAATAAGTTCAAAATCTCATCATTGTTTAAATATTATGTTGATGACATTATATTCGGTTCGACTTGTCAAGAAAATGGCGTGTGTAATGAATTTGCCAAAAATTAATGAATGACGAGTTCGAATGAGCATGTGGGTGATCTTAACTTCTTCCTTGATTTCATATAAACAAATGAAAGATGGTATATTCTTTAATCAATCTAAGATATTGAAGAATGTTTATGAAATTTGGTCTATGAAGATCTCAACCAAATGAAAAACTCCACATGTCCTGATACTAAAACTCACGAAAGTTGACAGCGAGTGGAGTCGGTAGATCAGTACCAACGTATCGAGGAATGTTAGGTAGTCTATATATACCAACGGAAAAGTAGGCACGATATCATGTTTAGTGTCTGCCATTTGTGCCGCTTTCAGAGGGCTCCCAAAACCTCTCACCTTGAAGCGGTTAAGATATCTTTCGATACAATTAAAGGCACTACGTACTCCAAGATTATGGTTTCCTAAAGGGTCCGACATTGAATCCATAGTATATGCGTCTCTGATCATGTCCGGGATTATGTAGACCGAATGAGTATTAGCGCGTATTTTGTACGTTCGTGGGATGTTGTTTGACATCTGGGTTTCTCAAAGATACAAACCGCTATTGCTATATCCCATAACGAAGCTGAATACGTTAAGCGCGGAAAGGCATGTCAACAAGCACTATGGATGAAACAAGCTCTCATCGACTACGACGTACGACTCGACGATGTTCCCATCATGTGCGATAACAAAGGCGCGATTGACCTTAGCAAAAACCCGGTGCAACATTCTTGTACCAAAGACATCGAAATACGTCACCACTTTCTTCTTGATAATGTCCAGAATGGGACATATATTAATCTCGAAAAAGTTGCCGTCCGTCGAACTAACATCTAACCGATATTCTTACTAAACCCCTTAAACGTGAATCGTTTAACTATATACGTCTTGTTTTAGGAATGATGGAATACATTCCATAAATCATATTAGTCCGCTTTTATTTCTTCTGTCTCAATTCTAGTCTGTGTTTCATTTTGTGTCGTGACAACTTAAATGCTTCATCCGAAGTACTTTAAGCATGTTTAATTCGCGAAATGCAAATTAAAATGTCACTTCTCTTTGCAAAATTTTTGTCAAAATTAAGTTCAAAATCATTGCCTGAGGGCAGCCCCCATATAGGCGGCCCCTAATATATTTGGGACCGCCACACGGGTAAATTTCGGAGCGCAATCAGCAAGACACAAAATGGGTACACTTTACAAAAAATTTCAAAAACTGAAAAACCAAACACACTCTTAACCTGTCTGCCAATTGCGAACTGAAACCAAAAAACCTCACCAAAACTCAAATCAACAATTAAAAATTCAACATGAAGTTCAAATCAACACTAATAATTCATTCTTATATCACAAGGATCATCAATTGTAAGTCATTTCATTAATTTTCTTTCATTATGAGTATAGGTTCATGATGACACCAAAAATTAAATTTGGGGAGTTTCAGAATTTTTCTTTTCAAACTTTGTGCAATTAAGTGTTTCTAGGATACATGTATAACTAATATGCTTTCCGTTGACATAGGATTTGCATTCATTAGTATGATTAAACGAGAAAAAAATATTAATTTTTAACCAAAACCCCTTTTTATTTTCAAATCACTCACTTTAGAAAATATAAAGTTGGTTGTATGGCATTGTAATACAACCTAAAAACGTTTTCAAATACATGCATAATGACCTCATGAACAAATTTTGAGATACATAATTCATGTGTATTTTTCGACTTGTTTGGTTGAGCAAAATCAAACTAAGAAGCGTTTAGATTAACTCTTAGGATGTTATACTTAGGTCAAGTTAATCGTTACTCCACATTTGTTGCATATAAACACACACTAGGCAAGAACTCTAGACATTACTACAAGTAAAATACAATTAAAATGTGATATTGGTTATCTTATTCTAGGTGACAATGCCTGGCAAATCTTCTGAAGATTACAAAAACACAAGACACTACAGTCCTTAAATTTCACATGAATTTCGTTCTTCCATAAAAGAAAAACTAAGAAACCTTGAAGAACGTTAAATTCACGAGGGTTAGGGTGGTTTTTTGTTAAAACTTTAGGATCTTAGATTGTTCGGTCTTTGTTTCTTTTGTCGAGTTTGTGTGTTATTCTTGGAAATCAATGAACATGTTTGTCCTTGTTTTATCTTGAGTTTTTAACAAGGTCGTTTGGTGTTATTCTGACAAAGGTCAAATGTTTGTTGAATTTGTCATTCAAAACCAATACTTTTCTCTTTGTCTTGAAGACTTTGCTCAAATCCTCAAAATCCCTTGTGAGGGTGCGTGTGTCTTTAGTGATCGATGGTCACTTGATGAGTTGGTATATGGTGCCCCTTCAGAAGGCCCATATCAAACCAACCTTCCTTCTCCCGATGATATCATCTCGTATGTCCGAGAAGATAGAGAAGGTCAAGTCACTCGCACTCGTCATCAAGAAGAAATTGAGGTTCAAAATTATTAAATTCTCACTCATGAAATTGTGTCAACTTTGAAACCTTTGGAAGAAATAATTTGGGAAAATGTTTTCTATTTGGGGGGTAATCGGGATCACTTCCCCGCATGTCTTTGTTATATGCTTTATTGCGTTGCAAACTCTGAAAAATTCAATCTTGCCTACTTCATGGCAAAACGAATAGAGTGGGTTTACAAAACATGTAGGTTGGTTCTACTTATTGGTATGCTATTAACCCGCATGTTTGATTTCATCATTAGTGAATATCCCAAGTTGAAGATCGAGTCCTATGTCTTGTACGATCGTGTCATGACTCCTTTTGCCGCTCAACTAGAGCGAAAACCAAGAAGGGATCATGGCACGAGAAGAGGTCGTCAATCCACTTCTTCATCTTCCGCCTTTGATCAACCATCCTCATCTCATCTCAACGATGATGATGACGATGGGAGTGATGAAGGGACCTCGCGTGCAAGAACTCCTTCCCCCATTCGTTATGTCAATTCCCTAACCAATCAAGTTCCTCAATCCTTTCAAAATCAACCTAACATTGACTCTCTTCTTGAACCATTTTACACCCGCCAAACCAAAATCATCAACTGTCAAGTGCAATTAAGAGATAAGCATCGTGGTGGAGTAAGATCAATCGAAAAAAGTCTTAGAAAGTTGTAGAGAAACATGAGGAAGTGAGAAATAAGGGAAATTGCTTTATGACATTATTATCTATACTATTTACTAACCTATTATGATTAGGTGTTTGAACTTATGCTACTTATTAGTAATTTAGAACGTAGTTCTTGGTAACTAGCTTGCCTGGATGATCTTTCAATTAGATCATCCTAAACCAATGATAGCATGCACCTTGATACATTTTAGTTATAATTAAAATATTATGCATGCTTATGAACTTGTCAACTTGCCCATATATATGTGCATTCTTGATTGAACTTAGGATGCTTAGTCCTATATGCTTGATTATTATGTTTTAGATGATTCATGATGAAATAGAATTGACTGCAAAAAATAAGAGCAAGTTTTATAGGTTTTCAAGAAAAACTGGAAAATTTTTTGTCTCTAGAAAATGGCCCCCTTAAATACTAGGCGGCCCCCCAATATATTTGGGACCGCCAGATATTTAAGGGACCGCCATCAGGGGTCACGGATTCTTCTACTGTGACCACCTGATTTTCGGTGCAGTTGACCACTATCCCATCTAGGCCTAGCTGATTTCTACTTTTTAATAAACAATTTTTAGAATCTAAAGCTTCAAACCCTATGCCTTACCTCCTGAATCTACCTCTTCCACCTTAAATCATGAACTCTTCTTATTCTTCTATCATCTTCATCATTCCTAAAACACAAAATCTACCATGAAATCCACAAAATGCTTCTTCTTCAAACCCATTATATGAAAATTCTACATTAACCATATTCCCTCCTAGATAACTATTTTGTCAAAATTCTCTAGTGTTGAAGAAGGTCACACTACACCTTTCCTACCACCACTTCTTCATCTCCAACGCTGCCAAATTACACCATCATAAAACTCTATCCACAAATCAAAAACCTCCTCAAGCCTAGATCATACATCTTCTTTTTTAATCAAAAACTTCAAATGTTCACCTTCATCCTCTCCATGAACCAACCTCTCCTCAACTTTAATCCCTTTGTTTTAGCAACATCTTGATGTTCCTCCTAGAACCTTTAAAAACCTCAACCACTTTAAATCCTTCCTTCTTTGGATATCACTCTATCATTATCACCAATCACACCTCTTGGAAATCTCTCAAGTCCACCTTCACCATCACTACCACCACCTCAACCTCCTATCATGGGGAATCCACTCTACTACAACTATCATGACTATTATGGATTAACTTGTATTTGTTGTTTCCACAACCGTAACCTCTACTTGAGCCTTCGAGATGAAATGAACATTATATTTTCTCATCTTGAGTATCTTCTAACTACCGCCTTCGTGACTCATTTTCCACCTCTACCATAGACCCTTTTCAAATTTTTTAATAATGGAAAATCCAAAGATATTTTGTTTAAAATGTCATTCTCTATGAATCATGAATCATTTAAGACTTATGTAGTATTATGTCTTTTTATCTTGTATTAGTTCTAGTTTTATTTTACATAAATGTATTAGTTGGTTGTGCTAATGTATGATTTTCTTGTTGGTGGAATGAAAATCTTCTTTTGTTAGTTTAAATACAATGTGTTATATTGAAGAATATTTGTCTTGCACTTGTATTTCTAACCTTGTTTTGTAGCAAACAAATTATCGTAAGATCGATCCCTTGGTGCCCCGAACAAGGGGGAGCTTACATCAAGGGGGAGTCTTTTATCGTCGATTTCTTTCTCTCTACTACGACTCGACGATCAACCTTTTTGGATTCGACAAAAAAGGGGAGAAATAGAATTAAACTCATTAATAATTTATAAACTTCTATTTTTATACTAAATGAGTTTATGTTTTGTCATCATCAAAAAGGGGGAGATTGTTAATACAAATAATGTCTAAAAACGTTATTTATATTTTTTGACCTCTCAATGTTTTGATAATAACAAAATGTGAAAACGTTTACGATAAAATTAAACGTTTATAAATTACTAATCATAAAATTCTATTTCTAAGATTAATCACTTAAGGTATGGATAAACAAATCATTAAACATGATTAGTGATCAAGAAAATATTTTTCTTAAACCTTACATTTCTACAAATGTGTTTTTATAAAAATATAAAAACAAAATATTTATTCATTAAAAGAAATGTTTTATTAAAAAAATAAAATTTGAAATTTAAATTTCCCCCCAAAATAGTAGGTTCTATAACAGATAACAACATTACACACACACAAAACCAATAAAAGGACAAAAAAGAAAGCGGAGTCTAGTGGCGACTCCCTTTTAGGCATGGCGGCCCCCACCAGCAACGATCATTTTTTTGTCCCCTATAAATATTGGCCACCCCCATCTGAAAAATAAAAGCCTCTTGCCACGAATTTTCTAAGGATTATTTTTTCTCTTATTCCTTTCTTTTAAAACATATAATCTGATCACTAACATACCTTGATCTTGTTTCAAGTGATTAATTCTTTCTTCCTCCCTTCTTCTTCTTCTTCTTCTTCTTCTTCTTCTTTATTCTCTTAAATCACAGTGTAAGTGATGAAAAATCGTAATTCTTCTATATACGAATTGTTATCAAGTGATCTCTCTCTTCCTCCTCAAGATCACAAATCTTCATTACATATATTTAGTGTTGTTGTGTAAATTGGATTGTGTGTAGATCCAAGTGTGTAAATTATGTATTGGTGTGATTTGGATTGTGTGTCAATCCAAGGGTATATATATCTTGTGAGTGTGTAAAGACTTAGTGAAGTCTTAGATTGGTTCTAGCTAAGATTAGGACTCGACATCTAGCTTAGTGTCGGAAAAGAAAGTAAGCGACGTGTAAACGGTTTTCTCCGCCTAAAGGGAGCTTGTTGACATAGTGAAATCTCGAGTGGAGTACTCGGGGAGTGGAGTAGGAACGAAGAGGTGCTTCGTTGCCGAACCACTATAAATCTTGGTGTCTTGGTTTGATCGTTTCTTTCCTTATCTCTTTATATTATTATTGTTCATTTAGTTCATTACATTAGATAGTTTTTGTTGTGATTCATATTGTTGATTGATTGACATATAACTCGAATCAAACCATTTTATAAGCAAAAAATTTTAAACCGGTCAATTAACCTGTAAACTATTCAACCCCCTTCTAGTTTCCACAAAATGTTTTGAATTGATCTGTGCGAAATGTGGTTTTGTTTTTGGGACAAGTTATGTGCTTATGACTGCTATGTGAATATTATGTGTTGCATGATTGTTTGGATCGGATGGGTACGCCTACCCAGTATATGTGTGATTATTGGAGCGGATGGGTACGCCTACCCTAGTTTGTGTGTGGTCCTGCCCTAATTTTAGTGTTCCAGCTAGTAGGCCCTTTAGGTGTGTAAGTGACATATAGTGATTGACTCGCGAGGATGCTATGTCTTGGATTGTTTGCATATATTCACTGTCATATAGCACTATTGTCCACTTTTTTGAGATATTGGCACAACTTTTGGGTTTAAGGTCAAACCTACGAGCTCACCAATATTACTGTTGACGTTTTCGAGTATCATTTTCAGGTGTGTCAAATCAAAGGTATGTGAATAGAATTGGAAGAGCAAAGATGTAACCCAAGGGGACTGGGTCAAGACGTTTTTTTATTGTTGATTTTGTCAAGTCTTTAACTTGTAAAAATTATGTAAACCCAAGTTTCAACATTATATATCAATGTAATGAGGCCTTTCAAAACTATCAATGTAATGATGACAGCACAACCAAATCGTGTAAACAGTTTCCTGAACAAACACTACTTGCAACAAACACGAAAACGTAAATCAGTTTCTTAAAAAATAATCGTGCAATCTTTCGAAGCCTTTGGAGACCTCATTAATTCTGCACACAGTGTCTCTTCATCTTCTTTTGCGACCATAGGATCAAATGCGACTGTTAGCTTATTCAGAACTTCTGAATGTGCCAGCAAATACTTCACTAATTGTGCATCAAACTCGTAACCCAGTGCGCCATTGATTGTTGTTACCGTGAACTTCAAGGTCTTAAGGTTTCTTTCCATACAGAATGGAACAGCCTCAGCAGGTGCATTCCATTCAACTCCCTCTACCTTTTGATTTTACACAAACAAGAACGATAAAACCCAAAGTTATTCAAGCATATATAAGAGAAAACATATTAAAGCTTTCAGAAACTATCCGAACTAAATACCTCTTCAATGCTTATATTTTCAAGCTCTGGACAACATTTGAGAATTTGAAGTGTCAGTTCACCTTGACGACCTACATTACCCTTCAAATTCAGTTTCTTCAAGTTTGGAAACTCGGGTAATACCCCCCATACTTGGTCTAGTGTTTCCCAAACCTGTAGTTGAAGAATGAAAACAATCCTCATTCAATACAAAAATATCATAAAACTTTAAACTGAAGACTCAAGTTCAAAACAGAAACTTACCATTTCTAAAGAAAGGGATTTCACTTTACGTATTCCGGTTAGAAGCTCAACCCACAGACGTGCATCCTTTACACGACATGAAACTTTTGCCTCATTGAGTGACGACAGATCCTCCATTACAAATTCCGAACATAGTATACCATCATCAACATCCAGGCGTTCAAGATTAGGGACGCTCAAACGAACTTGATTGTAAGATAATGTTTTGGATTGACAAACAGACAGTTTCAATTGCTTCAGGGTAGCTATCTTGTAATGGTGGTGTTGTGCCTGGACACACTTCTTGATTTCGGTCTTAAGACATTCAAGCACAGGGCATCCATGAATCAGTTTAAAAACATTATCATCCAGGTCACTAAAGACAGAGATATCCAGGGTTTTCACACATGGAAGACTAATGGGAGAATGACTGTCTAAAACAGAGAAATCAAGCCGATAGGAATATAATCTTAGATTTGTGAGAGTCGTGCTGATTAATAAACTCTGAGGTAGCGTAATATTTATATACTGGAAGTCAAGTTTGCAAGCATTTAGCTGAACAGCAACCCCAATCCACTTCAAAACAAGATTTTCTGATATATAATTCTTCCTAGAGCTTAGTTTAAAACTATCAACCGCGCTTGTGTTACAACGCTCCAACACATACTCAACAAATTTTACCCAAAACAGGTTTCCTTCAAACACAGTATCCAAGTCATCAAAGTCAAGGTTATATACCGACCTCCATGTCGATCTCCATCTTTTCGATAAAAAGCTAGTTTGGACTGCATATACTGTAGGCATTCGAGACAGTATTTCTTGAACAAGGTTGTCGGGTAATATACTAAGCCTGTTAACATTTTGCCCCTGATAAATTCAAACACACATATTTCATAAATCATCTCCTTTTGCAAACATGCATCAAAATATAAAGGTCTAAGTAGTTAGTGTAAAATAACAAAGATATATATTATTGATTGTGTTTTTTGTCATTACATAATGAAGATTGGCTATGTATTTATACTAAATACATAGCTTAATAAGTAAGCAATGCAAACCCTAAAACATAATGGACCCAAACCCACAATTAGGTTTGGGCCGAATAAGTCAACCGTCAACGGTCAACAGTCAACGGTCAACGGTCAAACTAACATAACTTAGCTATCTAATACTCCCCCGCAGTTTGAACGGCAGACTTTCGAACGGACAAACTGGAACATATGTTGAAAGCCGCTTCTTCTTTTCTTCTATCATCTTCATCTTCTTTGTTGTTTCTTTGAGCGGAAGCATATTGATATTTCGCGGCATAGTGATTTATTACTTGCGGCTTCCTCCTTTGCGTGACGATTTTTTTTTACGTCATGGCTTGCTTTGCCTTTAGGTGGGAGCGACAAATTTGCAACCAACTATTTTTGAAAACTACAATGATCTCCGTTTGTAAAACGTAGAGTAAGAGACAAAAGATTGATGGCTATATCAATATAATATGGGATGTGTTAGGACGGCTAGGTTTTTTTTTGGAATGAATGTTGAAAGCTGCTTATTCTTTTTCTCATCTTTTTTTTTGAGCGGAAGCATAATTGCATTTGACGGCATAGTTGTTTATTGCTTGCGGCATCCTCCTTTGCGTGACGATTTTTTTTACGTCATGGCTTGCTTTGCCTTTAGAAGGTAGTGGCAATTTGATAATCAACTTCAACTGTTCTTCGACGATGGATAAAAAATAGAGGAAAAAAAATATAGTTGATTCATGGCAAATCTAAACATTTTTTTTGCGATTTGACGGCTTGGGTTTTGGGTTTTATGCATTGAATAAGAAAAATGAAAATCATAATTAAAACAATTAAAAGCTTAAAATAGCGGAATGCCCTACGGATCATAGGCCGAGTGGACGACTGACAGGGGATAACAAATTTTTCTTGTTGGTGAATCTTACCGTGTGCTCGGATACAATGTAAATAACATAAAGATAATATATTATTGATTGTGTTTTTTTCATTACATAATGAAGATTGGCTATGTATTTATACTAAATACATAGCTTAATAAGTAAGAAATGCAATCCCTTTACATAATCGGACCCAAACCGACAATTAGGTTTAGTCGTTTAACTCAACCCATCAACGGGAGCTACAATCAAAGGTCAATGGTCAAACTAAAGTACCTTAGCTATCTAATAGTTAATGCTTATATATATATACTTCAACATTTGAAACAATTAAAAAATTTGCAACTTAATTGAGGCATGTTCCAAAAATGTACCCACCAATTTAGCAACAAAAAGCAAACAACATTTCTACAACAAACTAAAGAGAATGCCATTCAAATTCCACATAAAGGCATCATCATCAATGGCAATATCATCAATCAAGCATAACAATGGCCAAATAAGCTAATAACTTGATGAAATTTCCCTCACCATGAAAGCATACCAATGATGACCATACAATGGCGGCATCATCAAGGCAATAGTTGCATATCCACATGACCAAGGGAAGAAAATTCGTTGAAATTAACCATGAACATACCCAATAAACCTAAAATGTGCTGATAGTTAAGATATTTTTTCACTAAAAACTAGGAAAATATTCATATAAACTCAGTAAACCCAGTCCAACTAACAGATATGAAGAATCAAGAAGTGATTATTAGCATATAACTGCTTAAATCCAACTATCTAATACAGTAGTAGTATTTCTAGTCAGGTTTTTGGTATAAAATAACCAAAAATCATTTGAATTTTACGGATTCATTAATAAAGAAGCAAATTTTACAAAAACTAAAATGCGCATATGTTAATTTCAAATATCAAAATTAAATCCAACTATCAACGTTGTTTCTCTAAATTTTACATCACTTTTCAATAAATTCCAGTGATTCACATGTTATTTCTTACAGGGTACTTGATTAAGATTCACATAAATCATCAATCTTTAACATATATATATATACTATATATAGTTATTAACTTTTGTTGTCGAGAACCTGGTAGCCCAAACAGAATAGAACCCTCCTATTCCATCCAGAAAAACCAAACAACAAAGACCTCTTCTTGATTGATCCTAGTTAACCGGAGAACCCGCGAACCTGAGCTCTAATACCACTTGTAGGATTCGATCACCCTACAACTTGGTTACTAGTGCGGAATAAATCCGATCTTGAAGACGAACACACTCCAACAGATTATGTATGACAGAAAAGAAAAGGATGCACAAGAATATAACCCTCAATATTATATGTTTATTGAGTAAGGAAAAGAATGAAGTACAAAACCCTCCCCCTCACCTCTTTTTATAGAGATGAGGGAGAGAACAAACAGGTTGAAAGAATTAATGTGTGTGTGTAAAACCCTTCCCCTTACCTCCTTTTATAAAGATGAGGGAGAGGATGGGCTTGGGCCATAGAGAAACCCAATAACCTTAATATGGCTATAATTAGAGCTAATATTTACAATAAACCCCCTAACCTATTGACTAAAGTGAATACTATATCTAACACCAACTACCACCTCGAGGTCATATGCGATAACATAAAACTAAAGCGAGGTCATATGCGATAACATAAAACTGGAGCGCGGGATCATAGAACTGAATTACAACATTCACGACTATGTCATTCATCTAATTATAGCATTTACTATGTCATTCATCTTTTAATATCGTGCATCGTACCGGTAGCAAATCCTCAAGCAAAAACATCATTGGCAAAGGTACGATTTCTAATGACTCTCTTAAAATAGATAATGTAGAACATGTTGATAATCTAGGATTCAACTTGCTAAGTATAGGACAAATATGTGATAATAAGTGTAGAGTAACTTTTTCTGAACATGATAGTGAAATCACTAAGGACGGTAAAGTGATAGGTAGAGGTATTAGGAAGAAAGGCTTATATGTGATGAAATTAGGAAATAAGCCTAAGGATCAAATTTGTCTAGCAACGATTGATGATAATTCCACTTTGTGGCATAGGAGATTAGGTCACGCAAATATGCGTCTCATTCAATCGTTAGCTTCTAAGGAATTAGTTAGGAACCTACCTAAGCTTAAGTTTGATCAACATTTTTGTGATGCTTGCAAAATTGGAAAACAAGCTCACGCTAGTCACAAAGCTAAGAATGTAGTCTCAACGACTAAATGCTTAGAACTTCTCCATATGGATCTTTTTGGTCCATCCGCCGTACGGAGCTACGGAGGAAATCGTTACACCCTAGTCATAGTAGATGACTACTCTAGGTATACTTGGACTAGATTCCTTAAGGATAAAATCAAAGCCTTCGATCAATTCAAAATATTTAATAAGAAAATTCAAAACCAATTAGGATGTACAATAGTGTCAATAAGAACCGACCACGGTAGAGAATTTGATAATGAGGTGCAATTTGAAGAGTTTTGTAATGCCAATGG
Source organism: Tanacetum coccineum (assembly GCA_026074375.1). NCBI lineage: Eukaryota > Viridiplantae > Streptophyta > Magnoliopsida > Asterales > Asteraceae > Tanacetum > Tanacetum coccineum. Next base: position 969 of record BQNB010159774.1, on the reverse strand, counting down.
TATTACACATAACTTCTCGGCTCCACGCACTCCTCAATCAAATGGCATGGTTGAAAGGAAAAATAGGACACTTCAAGAAATGAGTAGGACTATGTTGAATGAGCAATCGTTACCACAAAAGTTTTGGTGTAACGTCGTAGATACATCAACATACATTCTTAACCGAATCCTAATTAGAGCTATCCTAGGAAAAACACCTTATGAACTCTTAAGAGGTAGGAAACCTACTCTTAACTATTTTAGAGTGTTTGGAAGCAAGTGCTTCATTTTAAACACCAAAGACCACCTTACCAAGTTTGAACCAAAGTCATACAAATGTGTCTTTTTAAGTTACTCCCAAAATAGTAAAGTCTATATCATCCTTAATAAACACACTAGGAAAATCGAAGAATCACTCAACACGACATTCGATGAAACTCCTCCACCCTTTAAGACATCACCTTTGGTGGATGATGACTTAGATGAAGAAGAAACAATTAAGGTTACCGAAAAGAAAAACTTAGAAAAAGACATTGAGGATGAAACTTTAGAGATTGACAAAATAGTCAACATTAAGGAATCTAGGAACCATCCATTATAAAATATCATAGGAAACCTTAACCAAAGAACCCTTAGGTCACAAGCCCAAAACCAAAGTAACTTCTTTTGTTTTATATTAACTATAGAACCTAAGAACATGAATGAAGCTTTAGCGAATGATAGTTGGATAGTCGCTATGCAAGAATAATTAAATCAATTCGTTGCTAACGACGTTTGGGAGTTAGTTCCACAACCTAGGAATATGACAATCATATGAACTAAGTGGGTGTTTAGAAATATGTTAGACGAGAACGGTGTTGTTTCTTAAAATAAGGCTAGGTTAGTTGCTCAAGGCTATAATCAACAAGAGGGCATCGATTATAATGAAACTTATGCCCCAATTGCTAGACTTGAGTCAATTAGGATACTATTAGCTTATGCTTGTTCCTT